>JAHQIW010005413.1:0-43062 GCA_019055375.1 Parelaphostrongylus tenuis
CCAAGATGCGAGTATTTATAGATAGATCTCGATGCCAGCAATCACATGGTACTATTGGATTCCGGATCCGATTGAAACAGACTGAGTAATGCCGTAAAAGGGGTGCTATACTGTAGTAAAGCGTATCAACACTGTAACCTTACACATGAATTCTCTGTGTGCTTTCACACGTTTCAGCCAAGATGCGAGTATTTATAGATAGATCTCGATGCCAGTAATCTCATGGCACTATTGGATTCCGGATCCGATTAAAACAGACTGAGTAATGCTTTAAAAGGGGTGCTCTACTATAATGAAGCGTATCAACAGTGATTGTTGTTCAACATGAATTCTCTGTGCGCTTTTACACGTTTCAGCCAAAATGCGAGTATTTATAGATAGATCTCGATGCCAGCAATCACATGGTACTGTTGGATTCCGGATCCGATTGAAACAGACTGAGTAATGCCGTAAAAGGGGTGCTATACTCTCGATGCCAGCAATCACAGGGTACTATTGGATTCCGGATCCGATTGAAACAGACTGATTAATGCCGTAAAAGGGGTGCTATACAATAGTAAAGCGTATCAACAGTGATTGATGTTCAACATGAATTTTCTGTGTTCTTTTACACGTTTCAGCCAAGATGCGAGTATTTATAGATAGATCTCGATGCTAGCAATCACATGGTTTTATTGGATTCCGGATCCGATTGAAACAGACTGAGTAATGCCGTAAAAGGGGTGCCATACTCTCGATGCCAGCAATCACATGGTACTATTGGATTCCGGATCCGATTGAAACAGACTGAGTAATGCCGTAAAAGGGTGCTATACTCTCGATGCCAGCAATCACATGGTACTATTGGATTCCGGATCCGATTAAAGCAGACTGAGTAATGCCGTAAAAGGGTGCTATACTATAATAAAGCGTATCAACAGTGATTGTTGTTCAACATGAATTCTCTGTGCGCTTTTACACGTTTCAGCCAAATGCGAGTATTTATAGATAGATCTCGATGCCAGCAATCACATGGTACTGTTGGATTCCGGATCCGATTGAAACAGACTGAGTAATGCCGTAAAAGGGGTGCTATACTCTCGATGCCAGCAATCACAGGGTACTATTGGATTCCGGATCCGATTGAAACAGACTGATTAATGCCGTAAAAGGGGTGCTATACAATAGTAAAGCGTATCAACAGTGATTGATGTTCAACATGAATTTTCTGTGTTCTTTTACACGTTTCAGCCAAGATGCGAGTATTTATAGATAGATCTCGATGCTAGCAATCACATGGTTCTATTGGATTCCGGATCCGATTGAAACAGACTGAGTAATGCCGTAAAAGGGGTGCCATACTCTCGATGCCAGCAATCACATGGTACTATTGGATTCCGGATCCGATTGAAACAGACTGAGTATGCCGTAAAAGGGTGCTATACTCTCGATGCCAGCAATCACATGGTACTATTGGATTCCGGATCCGATTGAAACAGACTGAGTAATGCCGTAAAAAGGGTGCTATACTATAATAAAGCGTATCAACAGTGATTATTGTTCAACATGAATTCTCATGTGCGCTTTTACACGTTTCAGCCAAGATGCGAGTATTTATAGATAGATCTCGATGCCAGCAATCACATGGTACTATTGGATTCCGGATCCGATTGAAACAGACTGAGTAATGCCGTAAAAGGGGTGCTATACTCTCGATGCCAGCAATCACAGGGTACTATTGGATTCCGGATCCGATTGAAACAGACTGATTAATGCCGTAAAAGGGGTGCTATACAATAGTAAAGCGTATCAACAGTGATTGATGTTCAACATGAATTTTCTGTGTTCTTTTACACGTTTCAGCCAAGATGCGAGTATTTATAGATAGATCTCGATGCTAGCAATCACATGGTTTTATTGGATTCCGGATCCGATTGAAACAGACTGAGTAATGCCGTAAAAGGGGTGCCATACTCTCGATGCCAGCAATCACATGGTACTATTGGATTCCGGATCCGATTGAAACAGACTGAGTAATGCCGTAAAAGGGGTGCTATACTGTAGTAAAGCGTATCAACAGTGTAACCTTACACATGAATTCTCTGTGTGCTTTTACACGTTTCAGCCAAGATGCGAGTATTTATAGATAGATCTCGATGCTAGCAATCACATGGTACTATTGGATTCCGGATCCGATTGAAACAGACTGAGTAATGCCGTAAAAGCGGTGCTATACTATAATAAAGCGTATCAACAGTGATTGTTGTTCGACATGAATTTTCTGTGTGCTTTTACACGTTTCAGCCAAGATGCGAGTATTTATAGATAGATCTCGATGCTAGCAATCACATGGTACTATTGGATTCCGGATCCGATTGAAACAGACTGAGTAATGCCGTAAAAGGGGTGCTACACTATAGTAAAGCGTATCAACAGTATAACCTTACACATGAATTCTCTGTGTGCTTTTACACGTTTCAGCCAAGATGCGAGTATTTATAGATAGATCTCGATGCTAGCAATCACATGGTACTATTGGATTCCGGATCCGATTGAAACAGACTGAGTAATGCCGTAAAAGGGGTGCTATACTATAGTAAAGCGTATCAACAGTGTTACCTTACACATGAATTCTCTGTGTGCTTTCACACGTTTCAGCCAAGATGCGAGTATTTATAGATAGATCTCGATGCCAGCAATCACATGGTACTATTGGATTCCGGATCCGATTGAAACAGACTGAGTAATGCCGTAAAAGGGGTGCTATACTGTAGTAAAGCGTATCAACACTGTAACCTTACACATGAATTCTCTGTGTGCTTTCACACGTTTCAGCCAAGATGCGAGTATTTATAGATAGATCTCGATGCCAGTAATCTCATGGTACTATTGGATTCCGGATCCGATTAAAACAGACTGAGTAATGCTTAAAAAGGGTGCTCTACTATAATGAAGCGTATCAACAGTGATTGTTGTTCAACATGAATTCTCTGTGCGCTTTTACACGTTTCAGCCAAAATGCGAGTATTTATAGATAGATCTCGATGCCAGCAATCACATGGTACTGTTGGATTCCGGATCCGATTGAAACAGACTGAGTAATGCCGTAAAAGGGGTGCTATACTCTCGATGCCAGCAATCACAGGGTACTATTGGATTCCGGATCCGATTGAAACAGACTGATTAATGCCGTAAAAGGGGTGCTATACAATAGTAAAGCGTATCAACAGTGATTGATGTTCAACATGAATTTTCTGTGTTCTTTTACACGTTTCAGCCAAGATGCGAGTATTTATAGATAGATCTCGATGCTAGCAATCACATGGTTTTATTGGATTCCGGATCCGATTGAAACAGACTGAGTAATGCCGTAAAAGGGGTGCCATACTCTCGATGCCAGCAATCACATGGTACTATTGGATTCCGGATCCGATTGAAACAGACTGAGTAATGCCGTAAAAGGGTGCTATACTCTCGATGCCAGCAATCACATGGTACTATTGGATTCCGGATCCGATTAAAGCAGACTGAGTAATGCCGTAAAAAGGGTGCTATACTATAATAAAGCGTATCAACAGTGATTGTTGTTCAACATGAATTCTCTGTGCGCTTTTACACGTTTCAGCCAAAATGCGAGTATTTATAGATAGATCTCGATGCCAGCAATCACATGGTACTGTTGGATTCCGGATCCGATTGAAACAGACTGAGTAATGCCGTAAAAGGGGTGCTATACTCTCGATGCCAGCAATCACAGGGTACTATTGGATTCCGGATCCGATTGAAACAGACTGATTAATGCCGTAAAAGGGGTGCTATACAATAGTAAAGCGTATCAACAGTGATTGATGTTCAACATGAATTTTCTGTGTTCTTTTACACGTTTCAGCCAAGATGCGAGTATTTATAGATAGATCTCGATGCTAGCAATCACATGGTTTTATTGGATTCCGGATCCGATTGAAACAGACTGAGTAATGCCGTAAAAGGGGTGCCATACTCTCGATGCCAGCAATCACATGGTACTATTGGATTCCGGATCCGATTGAAACAGACTGAGTAATGCCGTAAAAGGGGTGCTATACTGTAGTAAAGCGTATCAACAGTGTAACCTTACACATGAATTCTCTGTGTGCTTTTACATGTTTCAGCCAAGATGCGAGTATTTATAGATAGATCTCGATGATAGCAATCACGTGGTACTATTGGAATCCGGATCCGATTGAAACAGACTGAGTAATGCCGTAAAAGCGGTGCTATACTATAATAAAGCGTATCAACAGTGATTGTTGTTCGACATGAATTTTCTGTGTGCTTTTACATGTTTCAGCCAAGATGCGAGTATTTATAGATAGATCTCGATGATAGCAATCACATGGTACTATTGGATTCCGGATCCGATTGAAACAGACTGAGTAATGCCGTAAAAGGGGTGCTACACTATAGTAAAGCGTATCAACAGTATAACCTTACACATGAATTCTCTGTGTGCTTTTACACGTTTCAACCAAGATGCGAGTATTTATAGATAGATCTCGATGCTAGCAATCACATGGTACTATTGGATTCCGGATCCGATTGAAACAGACTGAGTAATGCCGTAAAAGGGGTGCTATACTGTAGTAAAGCGTATCAACACTGTAACCTTACACATGAATTCTCTGTGTGCTTTCACACGTTTCAGCCAAGATGCGAGTATTTATAGATAGATCTCGATGCCAGTAATCTCATGGTACTATTGGATTCCGGATCCGATTGAAACAGACTGAGTAATGCCGTAAAAGGGGTGCTATACTGTAGTAAAGCGTATCAACACTGTAACCTTACACATGAATTCTCTGTGTGCTTTCACACGTTTCAGCCAAGATGCGAGTATTTATAGATAGATCTCGATGCCAGTAATCTCATGGCACTATTGGATTCCGGATCCGATTAAAACAGACTGAGTAATGCTTTAAAAGGGGTGCTCTACTATAATGAAGCGTATCAACAGTGATTGTTGTTCAACATGAATTCTCTGTGCGCTTTTACACGTTTCAGCCAAAATGCGAGTATTTATAGATAGATCTCGATGCCAGCAATCACATGGTACTGTTGGATTCCGGATCCGATTGAAACAGACTGAGTAATGCCGTAAAAGGGGTGCTATACTCTCGATGCCAGCAATCACAGGGTACTATTGGATTCCGGATCCGATTGAAACAGACTGATTAATGCCGTAAAAGGGGTGCTATACAATAGTAAAGCGTATCAACAGTGATTGATGTTCAACATGAATTTTCTGTGTTCTTTTACACGTTTCAGCCAAGATGCGAGTATTTATAGATAGATCTCGATGCTAGCAATCACATGGTTTTATTGGATTCCGGATCCGATTGAAACAGACTGAGTAATGCCGTAAAAGGGGTGCCATACTCTCGATGCCAGCAATCACATGGTACTATTGGATTCCGGATCCGATTGAAACAGACTGAGTAATGCCGTAAAAGGGTGCTATACTCTCGATGCCAGCAATCACATGGTACTATTGGATTCCGGATCCGATTAAAGCAGACTGAGTAATGCCGTAAAAAGGGTGCTATACTATAATAAAGCGTATCAACAGTGATTGTTGTTCAACATGAATTCTCTGTGCGCTTTTACACGTTTCAGCCATAATGCGAGTATTTATAGATAGATCTCGATGCCAGCAATCACATGGTACTGTTGGATTCCGGATCCGATTGAAACAGACTGAGTAATGCCGTAAAAGGGGTGCTATACTCTCGATGCCAGCAATCACAGGGTACTATTGGATTCCGGATCCGATTGAAACAGACTGATTAATGCCGTAAAAGGGGTGCTATACAATAGTAAAGCGTATCAACAGTGATTGATGTTCAACATGAATTTTCTGTGTTCTTTTACACGTTTCAGCCAAGATGCGAGTATTTATAGATAGATCTCGATGCTAGCAATCACATGGTTTTATTGGATTCCGGATCCGATTGAAACAGACTGAGTAATGCCGTAAAAGGGTGCCATACTCTCGATGCCAGCAATCACATGGTACTATTGGATTCCGGATCCGATTGAAACAGACTGAGTAATGCCGTAAAAGGGGTGCTATACTCTCGATGCCAGCAATCACATGGTACTATTGGATTCCGGATCCGATTAAAGCAGACTGAGTAATGCCGTAAAAAGGGTGCTATACTATAATAAAGCGTATCAACAGTGATTGTTGTTCAACATGAATTCTCTGTGCGCTTTTACACGTTTCAGCCAAAATGCGAGTATTTATAGATAGATCTCGATGCCAGCAATCACATGGTACTGTTGGATTCCGGATCCGATTGAAACAGACTGAGTAATGCCGTAAAAGGGGTGCTATACTCTCGATGCCAGCAATCACAGGGTACTATTGGATTCCGGATCCGATTGAAACAGACTGATTAATGCCGTAAAAGGGGTGCTATACAATAGTAAAGCGTATCAACAGTGATTGATGTTCAACATGAATTTTCTGTGTTCTTTTACACGTTTCAGCCAAGATGCGAGTATTTATAGATAGATCTCGATGCTAGCAATCACATGGTACTATTGGATTCCGGATCCGATTGAAACAGATTGATTAATGCCGTACAAGGAGTGCTATACTATAATAGAGCGAATCAACAGTGATTGTTG
Organism: Parelaphostrongylus tenuis; assembly: GCA_019055375.1. Classification (NCBI taxonomy): domain Eukaryota; kingdom Metazoa; phylum Nematoda; class Chromadorea; order Rhabditida; family Metastrongylidae; genus Parelaphostrongylus; species Parelaphostrongylus tenuis. The sequence goes on from JAHQIW010005413.1 coordinate 6,649, forward strand.
TTCAACATGAATTTTCTGTGTTCTTTTACACGTTTCAGCCAAGTTGCGAGTATTTATAGATAGATCCGATTCCAGTAATCTCATGGTACTATTTATTCCGGATCCGATTGACACAGACTGAGTAATGCCGTAAAAGCGGTGCTATACTATAATAGAGCGAATCAACAGTGATTGTTGTTCAACATGAATTCTCTGTGCGCTTTTACACGTTTCAGCCAAGATGCGAGTATTCGTAGATAGATCTCGATGCCAGCAATCACATGGTACTATTGGATTCCGGATCCGATTGAAACAGATTGATTAATGCCGTACAAGGAGTGCTATACTATAATAGAGCGTATCAACAGTGATTGTTGTTCAACATGAATTTTCTGTGTTCTTTTACACGTTTCAGCCAAGTTGCGAGTATTTATAGATAGATCCGATTCCAGTAATCTCATGGTACTATTTGATTCCGGATCCGATTGACACAGACTGAGTAATGCCGTAAAAGCGGTGCTATACTATAATAGAGCGTATCAACAGTGATTGTTGTTCAACATGAATTCTCTGTGCGCTTTTACACGTTTCAGCCAAGATGCGAGTATTCGTAGATAGATCTCGATTCCAGTAATCTCATGGTACTATTGGATTCCGCATCCGATTGAAACAGACTGAGTAATGCCGTAAAAGGGGTGCTATACTATAATAAAGCGTATCAACAGTGATTGATGTTCAACATGAATTTTCTGTGTTCTTTTACACGTTTCAGCCAAGATGCGAGTATTTATAGATAGATCTCGATGCCAGTAATCTCATGGTACTATTGTATTCCGGATCCGATTGAAACAGACTGAGTAATGCCGTAAAAGGGGTGCTATACTATAGTAAAGCGTATCAACAGTGTAACATTACACATGAACTCTCTGTGTGCTTTTACACGTTTCAGCCAAGATGCGAGTATTTATAGATAGAACTCGATGCCAGTAATCTCATGGTACTATTGGATTCCGGATCCGATTGAAACAGACTGAGTAATGCCGTAAAAGGGGTGCTACACTATAGTAAAGCGTATCAACAGTATAACCTTACACATGAATTCTCTGTGTGCTTTTACACGTTTCAACCAAGATGCGAGTATTTATAGATAGATCTCGATGCTAGCAATCACATGGTACTATTGGATTCCGGATCCGATTGAAACAGACTGAGTAATGCCGTAAAAGGGGTGCTATACTGTAGTAAAGCGTATCAACACTGTAACCTTACACATGAATTCTCTGTGTGCTTTCACACGTTTCAGCCAAGATGCGAGTATTTATAGATAGATCTCGATGCCAGTAATCTCATGGTACTATTGGATTCCGGATCCGATTGAAACAGACTGAGTAATGCCGTAAAAGGGGTGCTATACTATAGTAAAGCGTATCAACAGTGTAACCTTACACATGAATTCTCTGTGTGCTTTTACACGTTTCAGCCAAGATGCGAGTATTTATAGATAGATCTCGATGCCAGTAATCTCATGGTACTATTGGATTCCGGATCCGATTGAAACAGACTGAGTAATGCCGTAAAAGGGGTGCTATACTATAATAAAGCGTATCAACACTGTAACCTTACACATGAATTCTCTGTGTGCTTTCACACGTTTCAGCCAAGATGCGAGTATTTATAGATAGATCTCGATGCCAGCAATCTCATGGTACTATTGGATTCCGGATCCGATTGAAACAGACTGAGTAATGCCGTAAAAGGGGTGCTACACTATAGTAAAGCGTATCAACAGTATTAACCTTACACATGAATTCTCTGTGTGCTTTTACACGTTTCAACCAAGATGCGAGTATTTATAGATAGATCTCGATGCCAGCAATCACATGGTACTATTGGATTCCGGATCCGATTGAAACAGACTGAGTAATGCCGTAAAAGGGGTGCTATACTGTAGTAAAGCGTATCAACACTGTAACCTTACACATGAATTCTCTGTGTGCTTTCACACGTTTCAGCCAAGATGCGAGTATTTATAGATAGATCTCGATGCCAGTAATCTCATGGCACTATTGGATTCCGGATCCGATTAAAACAGACTGAGTAATGCTTTAAAAGGGGTGCTCTACTATAATGAAGCGTATCAACAGTGATTGTTGTTCAACATGAATTCTCTGTGCGCTTTTACACGTTTCAGCCAAAATGCGAGTATTTATAGATAGATCTCGATGCCAGCAATCACATGGTACTGTTGGATTCCGGATCCGATTGAAACAGACTGAGTAATGCCGTAAAAGGGGTGCTATACTCTCGATGCCAGCAATCACAGGGTACTATTGGATTCCGGATCCGATTGAAACAGACTGATTAATGCCGTAAAAGGGGTGCTATACAATAGTAAAGCGTATCAACAGTGATTGATGTTCAACATGAATTTTCTGTGTTCTTTTACACGTTTCAGCCAAGATGCGAGTATTTATAGATAGATCTCGATGCTAGCAATCACATGGTTTTATTGGATTCCGGATCCGATTGAAACAGACTGAGTAATGCCGTAAAAGGGGTGCCATACTCTCGATGCCAGCAATCACATGGTACTATTGGATTCCGGATCCGATTGAAACAGACTGAGTAATGCCGTAAAAGGGGTGCTATACTCTCGATGCCAGCAATCACATGGTACTATTGGATTCCGGATCCGATAAAAGCAGACTGAGTAATGCCGTAAAAAGGGTGCTATACTATAATAAAGCGTATCAACAGTGATTGTTGTTCAACATGAATTCTCTGTGCGCTTTTACACGTTTCAGCCATAATGCGAGTATTTATAGATAGATCTCGATGCCAGCAATCACATGGTACTGTTGGATTCCGGATCCGATTGAAACAGACTGAGTAATGCCGTAAAAGGGGTGCTATACTCTCGATGCCAGCAATCACAGGGTACTATTGGATTCCGGATCCGATTGAAACAGACTGATTAATGCCGTAAAAGGGGTGCTATACAATAGTAAAGCGTATCAACAGTGATTGATGTTCAACATGAATTTTCTGTGTTCTTTTACACGTTTCAGCCAAGATGCGAGTATTTATAGATAGATCTCGATGCTAGCAATCACATGGTTTATTGGATTCCGGATCCGATTGAAACAGACTGAGTAATGCCGTAAAAGGGGTGCCATACTCTCGATGCCAGCAATCACATGGTACTATTGGATTCCGGATCCGATTGAAACAGACTGAGTAATGCCGTAAAAGGGGTGCTATACTCTCGATGCCAGCAATCACATGGTACTATTGGATTCCGGATCCGATTGAAACAGACTGAGTAATGCCGTAAAAGGGTGCTATACTATAATAAAGCGTATCAACAGTGATTGTTGTTCAACATGAATTCTCTGTGCGCTTTTACACGTTTCAGCCAAAATGCGAGTATTTATAGATAGATCTCGATGCCAGCAATCACATGGTACTGTTGGATTCCGGATCCGATTGAAACAGACTGAGTAATGCCGTAAAAGGGGTGCTATACTCTCGATGCCAGCAATCACAGGGTACTATTGGATTCCGGATCCGATTGAAACAGACTGATTAATGCCGTAAAAGGGGTGCTATACAATAGTAAAGCGTATCAACAGTGATTGATGTTCAACATGAATTTTCTGTGTTCTTTTACACGTTTCAGCCAAGATGCGAGTATTTATAGATAGATCTCGATGCTAGCAATCACATGGTTCTATTGGATTCCGGATCCGATTGAAACAGACTGAGTAATGCCGTAAAAGGGGTGCTATACTCTCGATGCCAGCAATCAACATGTGTACTATTGGATTCCGGATCCGATTGAAACAGACTGAGTAATGCCGTAAAAGGGGTGCTATACTCTCGATGCCAGCAATCACATGGTACTATTGGATTCCGGATCCGATTGAAACAGACTGAGTAATGCCGTAAAAGGGGTGCTATACTATAATAAAGCGTATCAACAGTGATTGTTGTTCAACATGAATTCTCTGTGCGCTTTTACACGTTTCAGCCAAATGCGAGTATTTATAGATAGATCTCGATGCCAGCAATCACATGGTACTGTTGGATTCCGGATCCGATTGAAACAGACTGAGTAATGCCGTAAAAGGGTGCTATACTCTCGATGCCAGCAATCACAGGTACTATTGGATTCCGGATCCGATTGAAACAGACTGATTAATGCCGTAAAAGGGGTGCTATACAATAGTAAAGCGTATCAACAGTGATTGATGTTCAACATGAATTTTCTGTGTGCTTTTACACGTTTCAGCCAAGATGCGAGTATTTATAGATAGATCTCGATGCTAGCAATCACATGGTTATTGGATTCCGGATCGATTGAACAGACTGAGTATGCCGTAAAGGGTGCCTACTCGATGCAGCAATCACATGTACTATTGATTCCGGATCCGATTGAAACAGACTGAGTAATGCCGTAAAAGGGGTGCTATACTATATAAAGCGTATCAACAGTGATGTTGTTCACATGAATTCTCTGTGTGCTTTTACACGTTTCAGCCAAGATGCGAGTATTTATAGATAGATCTCGATGCCAGCAATCACATGGTACTATTGGATTCCGGATCCGATTGAAACAGACTGAGTAATGCCGTAAAAGGGGTGCTATACTATAATAAAGCGTATCAACAGTGATTGTTGTTCAACATGAATTCTCTGTGTGCTTTTACACGTTTCAGCCAAGATGCGAGTATTTATAGATAGATCTCGATGCTAGCAATCACATGGTACTATTGGATTCCGGATCCGATTGAAACAGACTGAGTAATGCCGTAAAAGGGGTGCTATACTATAATAAAGCGTATCAACAGTGATTGTTGTTCAACATGAATTCTCTGTGTGCTTTTACACGTTTCAGCCAAGATGCGAGTATTTATAGATAGATCTCGATGCCAGCAATCACATGGTACTATTGGATTCCGGATCCGATTGAAACAGACTGAGTAATGCCGTAAAAGGGGTGCTATACTATAATAAAGCGTATCAACAGTGATTGTTGTTCAACATGAATTCTCTGTGTGCTTTTACACGTTTCAGCCAAGATGCGAGTATTTATAGATAGATCTCGATGCCAGCAATCACATGGTACTATTGGATTCCGGATCCGATTGAAACAGACTGAGTAATGCCGTAAAAGGGGTGCTATACTATAATAAAGCGTATCAACAGTGATTGTTGTTCAACATGAATTCTCTGTGTGCTTTTACACGTTTCAGCCAAGATGCGAGTATTTATAGATAGATCTCGATGCCAGCAATCACATGGTACTATTGGATTCCGGATCCGATTGAAACAGACTGAGTAATGCCGTAAAAGGTGTGCTATACTATAATAAAGCGTATCAACAGTGATTGTTGTTCAACATGAATTCTCTGTGTGCTTTTACACGTTTCAGCCAAGATGCGAGTATTTATAGATAGATCTCGATGCCAGCAATCACATGGTACTATTGGATTCCGGATCCGATTGAAACAGACTGAGTAATGCCGTAAAAGGGGTGCTATACTATAATAAAGCGTATCAACAGTGATTGTTGTTCAACATGAATTCTCTGTGTGCTTTTACACGTTTCAGCCAAGATGCGAGTATTTATAGATAGATCTCGATGCCAGCAATCACATGGTACTATTGGATTCCGGATCCGATTGAAACAGACTGAGTAATGCCGTAAAAGGGTGCTATACTATAATAAAGCGTATCAACAGTGATTGTTGTTCAACATGAATTCTCTGTGTGCTTTTACACGTTTCAGCCAAGATGCGAGTATTTATAGATAGATCTCGATGCCAGCAATCACATGGTACTATTGGATTCCGGATCCGATTGAAACAGACTGAGTAATGCCGTAAAAGGGGTGCTATACTATAATAAAGCGTATCAACAGTGATTGTTGTTCAACATGAATTCTCTGTGTGCTTTTACACGTTTCAGCCAAGATGCGAGTATTTATAGATAGATCTCGATGCCAGCAATCACATGGTACTATTGGATTCCGGATCCGATTGAAACAGACTGAGTAATGCCGTAAAAGGGGTGCTATACTATAATAAAGCGTATCAACAGTGATTGTTGTTCAACATGAATTCTCTGTGTGCTTTTACACGTTTCAGCCAAGATGCGAGTATTTATAGATAGATCTCGATGCCAGCAATCACATGGTACTATTGGATTCCGGATCCGATTGAAACAGACTGAGTAATGCCGTAAAAGGGGTGCTATACTATAATAAAGCGTATCAACAGTGATTGTTGTTCAACATGAATTCTCTGTGTGCTTTTACACGTTTCAGCCAAGATGCGAGTATTTATAGATAGATCTCGATGCCAGCAATCACATGGTACTATTGGATTCCGGATCCGATTGAAACAGACTGAGTAATGCCGTAAAAGGGGTGCTATACTATAATAAAGCGTATCAACAGTGATTGTTGTTCAACATGAATTCTCTGTGTGCTTTTACACGTTTCAGCCAAGATGCGAGTATTTATAGATAGATCTCGATGCCAGCAATCACATGGTACTATTGGATTCCGGATCCGATTGAAACAGACTGAGTAATGCCGTAAAAGGGTGCTATACTATAATAAAGCGTATCAACAGTGATTGTTGTTCAACATGAATTCTCTGTGTGCTTTTACACGTTTCAGCCAAGATGCGAGTATTTATAGATAGATCTCGATGCCAGCAATCACATGGTACTATTGGATTCCGGATCCGATTGAAACAGACTGAGTAATGCCGTAAAAGGGGTGCTATACTATAATAAAGCGTATCAACAGTGATTGTTGTTCAACATGAATTCTCTGTGTGCTTTTACACGTTTCAGCCAAGATGCGAGTATTTATAGATAGATCTCGATGCCAGCAATCACATGGTACTATTGGATTCCGGATCCGATTGAAACAGACTGAGTAATGCCGTAAAAGGGGTGCTATACTATAATAAAGCGTATCAACAGTGATTGTTGTTCAACATGAATTCTCTGTGTGCTTTTACACGTTTCAGCCAAGATGCGAGTATTTATAGATAGATCTCGATGCCAGCAATCACATGGTACTATTGGATTCCGGATCCGATTGAAACAGACTGAGTAATGCCGTAAAAGGGGTGCTATACTATAATAAAGCGTATCAACAGTGATTGTTGTTCAACATGAATTCTCTGTGTGCTTTTACACGTTTCAGCCAAGATGCGAGTATTTATAGATAGATCTCGATGCCAGCAATCACATGGTACTATTGGATTCCGGATCCGATTGAAACAGACTGAGTAATGCCGTAAAAGGGGTGCTATACTATAATAAAGCGTATCAACAGTGATTGTTGTTCAACATGAATTCTCTGTGTGCTTTTACACGTTTCAGCCAAGATGCGAGTATTTATAGATAGATCTCGATGCTAGCAATCACATGGTACTATTGGATTCCGGATCCGATTGAAACAGACTGAGTAATGCCGTAAAAGGGGTGCTATACTATAATAAAGCGTATCAACAGTGATTGTTGTTCAACATGAATTCTCTGTGTGCTTTTACACGTTTCAGCCAAGATGCGAGTATTTATAGATAGATCTCGATGCCAGCAATCACATGGTACTATTGGATTCCGGATCCGATTGAAACAGACTGAGTAATGCCGTAAAAGGGGTGCTATACTATAATAAAGCGTATCAACAGTGATTGTTGTTCAACATGAATTCTCTGTGTGCTTTTACACGTTTCAGCCAAGATGCGAGTATTTATAGATAGATCTCGATGCCAGCAATCACATGGTACTATTGGATTCCGGATCCGATTGAAACAGACTGAGTAATGCCGTAAAAGGGGTGCTATACTATAATAAAGCGTATCAACAGTGATTGTTGTTCAACATGAATTCTCTGTGTGCTTTTACACGTTTCAGCCAAGATGCGAGTATTTATAGATAGATCTCGATGCCAGCAATCACATGGTACTATTGGATTCCGGATCCGATTGAAACAGACTGAGTAATGCCGTAAAAGGGGTGCTATACTATAATAAAGCGTATCAACAGTGATTGTTGTTCAACATGAATTCTCTGTGTGCTTTTACACGTTTCAGCCAAGATGCGAGTATTTATAGATAGATCTCGATGCCAGCAATCACATGGTACTATTGGATTCCGGATCCGATTGAAACAGACTGAGTAATGCCGTAAAAGGGGTGCTATACTATAATAAAGCGTATCAACAGTGATTGTTGTTCAACATGAATTCTCTGTGTGCTTTTACACGTTTCAGCCAAGATGCGAGTATTTATAGATAGATCTCGATGCCAGCAATCACATGGTACTATTGGATTCCGGATCCGATTGAAACAGACTGAGTAATGCCGTAAAAGGGTGCTATACTATAATAAAGCGTATCAACAGTGATTGTTGTTCAACATGAATTCTCTGTGTGCTTTTACACGTTTCAGCCAAGATGCGAGTATTTATAGATAGATCTCGATGCCAGCAATCACATGGTACTATTGGATTCCGGATCCGATTGAAACAGACTGAGTAATGCCGTAAAAGGGGTGCTATACTATAATAAAGCGTATCAACAGTGATTGTTGTTCAACATGAATTCTCTGTGTGCTTTTACACGTTTCAGCCAAGATGCGAGTATTTATAGATAGATCTCGATGCCAGCAATCACATGGTACTATTGGATTCCGGATCCGATTGAAACAGACTGAGTAATGCCGTAAAAGGGGTGCTATACTATAATAAAGCGTATCAACAGTGATTGTTGTTCAACATGAATTCTCTGTGTGCTTTTACACGTTTCAGCCAAGATGCGAGTATTTATAGATAGATCTCGATGCTAGCAATCACATGGTACTATTGGATTCCGGATCCGATTGAAACAGACTGAGTAATGCCGTAAAAGGGGTGCTATACTATAATAAAGCGTATCAACAGTGATTGTTGTTCAACATGAATTCTCTGTGTGCTTTTACACGTTTCAGCCAAGATGCGAGTATTTATAGATAGATCTCGATGCCAGCAATCACATGGTACTATTGGATTCCGGATCCGATTGAAACAGACTGAGTAATGCCGTAAAAGGGGTGCTATACTATAATAAAGCGTATCAACAGTGATTGTTGTTCAACATGAATTCTCTGTGTGCTTTTACACGTTTCAGCCAAGATGCGAGTATTTATAGATAGATCTCGATGCCAGCAATCACATGGTACTATTGGATTCCGGATCCGATTGAAACAGACTGAGTAATGCCGTAAAAGGGGTGCTATACTATAATAAAGCGTATCAACAGTGATTGTTGTTCAACATGAATTCTCTGTGTGCTTTTACACGTTTCAGCCAAGATGCGAGTATTTATAGATAGATCTCGATGCCAGCAATCACATGGTACTATTGGATTCCGGATCCGATTGAAACAGACTGAGTAATGCCGTAAAAGGGGTGCTATACTATAATAAAGCGTATCAACAGTGATTGTTGTTCAACATGAATTCTCTGTGTGCTTTTACACGTTTCAGCCAAGATGCGAGTATTTATAGATAGATCTCGATGCCAGCAATCACATGGTACTATTGGATTCCGGATCCGATTGAAACAGACTGAGTAATGCCGTAAAAGGGGTGCTATACTATAATAAAGCGTATCAACAGTGATTGTTGTTCAACATGAATTCTCTGTGTGCTTTTACACGTTTCAGCCAAGATGCGAGTATTTATAGATAGATCTCGATGCCAGCAATCACATGGTACTATTGGATTCCGGATCCGATTGAAACAGACTGAGTAATGCCGTAAAAGGGGTGCTATACTATAATAAAGCGTATCAACAGTGATTGTTGTTCAACATGAATTCTCTGTGTGCTTTTACACGTTTCAGCCAAGATGCGAGTATTTATAGATAGATCTCGATGCTAGCAATCACATGGTACTATTGGATTCCGGATCCGATTGAAACAGACTGAGTAATGCCGTAAAAGGGGTGCTATACTATAATAAAGCGTATCAACAGTGATTGTTGTTCAACATGAATTCTCTGTGTGCTTTTACACGTTTCAGCCAAGATGCGAGTATTTATAGATAGATCTCGATGCCAGCAATCACATGGTACTATTGGATTCCGGATCCGATTGAAACAGACTGAGTAATGCCGTAAAAGGGGTGCTATACTATAATAAAGCGTATCAACAGTGATTGTTGTTCAACATGAATTCTCTGTGTGCTTTTACACGTTTCAGCCAAGATGCGAGTATTTATAGATAGATCTCGATGCCAGCAATCACATGGTACTATTGGATTCCGGATCCGATTGAAACAGACTGAGTAATGCCGTAAAAGGGGTGCTATACTATAATAAAGCGTATCAACAGTGATTGTTGTTCAACATGAATTCTCTGTGTGCTTTTACACGTTTCAGCCAAGATGCGAGTATTTATAGATAGATCTCGATGCCAGCAATCACATGGTACTATTGGATTCCGGATCCGATTGAAACAGACTGAGTAATGCCGTAAAAGGGGTGCTATACTATAATAAAGCGTATCAACAGTGATTGTTGTTCAACATGAATTCTCTGTGTGCTTTTACACGTTTCAGCCAAGATGCGAGTATTTATAGATAGATCTCGATGCTAGCAATCACATGGTACTATTGGATTCCGGATCCGATTGAAACAGACTGAGTAATGCCGTAAAAGGGGTGCTATACTATAATAAAGCGTATCAACAGTGATTGTTGTTCAACATGAATTCTCTGTGTGCTTTTACACGTTTCAGCCAAGATGCGAGTATTTATAGATAGATCTCGATGCCAGCAATCACATGGTACTATTGGATTCCGGATCCGATTGAAACAGACTGAGTAATGCCGTAAAAGGGGTGCTATACTATAATAAAGCGTATCAACAGTGATTGTTGTTCAACATGAATTCTCTGTGTGCTTTTACACGTTTCAGCCAAGATGCGAGTATTTATAGATAGATCTCGATGCCAGCAATCACATGGTACTATTGGATTCCGGATCCGATTGAAACAGACTGAGTAATGCCGTAAAAGGGGTGCTATACTATAATAAAGCGTATCAACAGTGATTGTTGTTCAACATGAATTCTCTGTGTGCTTTTACACGTTTCAGCCAAGATGCGAGTATTTATAGATAGATCTCGATGCCAGCAATCACATGGTACTATTGGATTCCGGATCCGATTGAAACAGACTGAGTAATGCCGTAAAAGGGGTGCTATACTATAATAAAGCGTATCAACAGTGATTGTTGTTCAACATGAATTCTCTGTGTGCTTTTACACGTTTCAGCCAAGATGCGAGTATTTATAGATAGATCTCGATGCTAGCAATCACATGGTACTATTGGATTCCGGATCCGATTGAAACAGACTGAGTAATGCCGTAAAAGGGGTGCTATACTATAATAAAGCGTATCAACAGTGATTGTTGTTCAACATGAATTCTCTGTGTGCTTTTACACGTTTCAGCCAAGATGCGAGTATTTATAGATAGATCTCGATGCCAGCAATCACATGGTACTATTGGATTCCGGATCCGATTGAAACAGACTGAGTAATGCCGTAAAAGGGGTGCTATACTATAATAAAGCGTATCAACAGTGATTGTTGTTCAACATGAATTCTCTGTGTGCTTTTACACGTTTCAGCCAAGATGCGAGTATTTATAGATAGATCTCGATGCCAGCAATCACATGGTACTATTGGATTCCGGATCCGATTGAAACAGACTGAGTAATGCCGTAAAAGGGGTGCTATACTATAATAAAGCGTATCAACAGTGATTGTTGTTCAACATGAATTCTCTGTGTGCTTTTACACGTTTCAGCCAAGATGCGAGTATTTATAGATAGATCTCGATGCCAGCAATCACATGGTACTATTGGATTCCGGATCCGATTGAAACAGACTGAGTAATGCCGTAAAAGGGGTGCTATACTATAATAAAGCGTATCAACAGTGATTGTTGTTCAACATGAATTCTCTGTGTGCTTTTACACGTTTCAGCCAAGATGCGAGTATTTATAGATAGATCTCGATGCCAGCAATCACATGGTACTATTGGATTCCGGATCCGATTGAAACAGACTGAGTAATGCCGTAAAAGGGGTGCTATACTATAATAAAGCGTATCAACAGTGATTGTTGTTCAACATGAATTCTCTGTGTGCTTTTACACGTTTCAGCCAAGATGCGAGTATTTATAGATAGATCTCGATGCCAGCAATCACATGGTACTATTGGATTCCGGATCCGATTGAAACAGACTGAGTAATGCCGTAAAAGGGGTGCTATACTATAATAAAGCGTATCAACAGTGATTGTTGTTCAACATGAATTCTCTGTGTGCTTTTACACGTTTCAGCCAAGATGCGAGTATTTATAGATAGATCTCGATGCTAGCAATCACATGGTACTATTGGATTCCGGATCCGATTGAAACAGACTGAGTAATGCCGTAAAAGGGGTGCTATACTATAATAAAGCGTATCAACAGTGATTGTTGTTCAACATGAATTCTCTGTGTGCTTTTACACGTTTCAGCCAAGATGCGAGTATTTATAGATAGATCTCGATGCCAGCAATCACATGGTACTATTGGATTCCGGATCCGATTGAAACAGACTGAGTAATGCCGTAAAAGGGTGCTATACTATAATAAAGCGTATCAACAGTGATTGTTGTTCAACATGAATTCTCTGTGTGCTTTTACACGTTTCAGCCAAGATGCGAGTATTTATAGATAGATCTCGATGCCAGCAATCACATGGTACTATTGGATTCCGGATCCGATTGAAACAGACTGAGTAATGCCGTAAAAGGGGTGCTATACTATAATAAAGCGTATCAACAGTGATTGATGTTCAACATGAATTCTCTGTGTGCTTTTACACGTTTCAGCCAAGATGCGAGTATTTATAGATAGATCTCGATGCCAGCAATCACATGGTACTATTGGATTCCGGATCCGATTGAAACAGACTGAGTAATGCCGTAAAAGGGTGCTATACTATAATAAAGCGTATCAACAGTGATTGTTGTTCAACATGAATTCTCTGTGTGCTTTTACACGTTTCAGCCAAGATGCGAGTATTTATAGATAGATCTCGATGCCAGCAATCACATGGTACTATTGGATTCCGGATCCGATTGAAACAGACTGAGTAATGCCGTAAAAGGGGTGCTATACTATAATAAAGCGTATCAACAGTGATTGTTGTTCAACATGAATTCTCTGTGTGCTTTTACACGTTTCAGCCAAGATGCGAGTATTTATAGATAGATCTCGATGCCAGCAATCACATGGTACTATTGGATTCCGGATCCGATTGAAACAGACTGAGTAATGCCGTAAAAGGGGTGCTATACTATAATAAAGCGTATCAACAGTGATTGTTGTTCAACATGAATTCTCTGTGTGCTTTTACACGTTTCAGCCAAGATGCGAGTATTTATAGATAGATCTCGATGCCAGCAATCACATGGTACTATTGGATTCCGGATCCGATTGAAACAGACTGAGTAATGCCGTAAAAGGGTGCTATACTATAATAAAGCGTATCAACAGTGATTGTTGTTCAACATGAATTCTCTGTGCGCTTTTACACGTTTCAGCCAAGATGCGAGTATTTATAGATAGATCTCGATGCCAGCAATCACATGGTACTATTGGATTCCGGATCCGATTGAAACAGACTGAGTAATGCCGTAAAAGGGGTGCTATACTATAATAAAGCGTATCAACAGTGATTGTTGTTCAACATGAATTCTCTGTGTGCTTTTACACGTTTCAGCCAAGATGCGAGTATTTATAGATAGATCTCGATGCCAGCAATCACATGGTACTATTGGATTCCGGATCCGATTGAAACAGACTGAGTAATGCCGTAAAAGGGGTGCTATACTATAATAAAGCGTATCAACAGTGATTGTTGTTCAACATGAATTCTCTGTGTGCTTTTACACGTTTCAGCCAAGATGCGAGTATTTATAGATAGATCTCGATGCCAGCAATCACATGGTACTGTTGGATTCCGGATCCGATTGAAACAGACTGAGTAATGCCGTGAAAGGTGCTATATCTCGATGCCAGCATCACAGGTACTATGGATTCGGATCGTGAACGACTGATTATGCCGTAAAAGGGTGCTATCAATAAAGCGTATCAACAGTGATTGTTGTTCAACATGAATTCTCTGTGTGCTTTTACACGTTTCAGCCAAGATGCGAGTATTTATAGATAGATCTCGATGCCAGCAATCACATGGTACTGTTGGATTCCGGATCCGATTGAAACAGACTGAGTAATGCCGTAAAGGGTGCTATACTCTCGATGCAGCAATCCAGGTACTATGGATCCGGATCCGTTGAAAAGACTGATATGCCGTAAAGGGTGCTATACATATAAAGCGTATCAACAGTGATTGATGTTCAACATGAATTTTCTGTGTTCTTTTACACGTTTCAGCCAAGATGCGAGTATTTATAGATAGATCTCGATGCCAGTAATCTCATGGTACTATTGGATTCCGGATCCGATTGAAACAGACTGAGTAATGCCGTAAAAGGGGTGCTATACTCTGGATGCCAGCAATCACATGGTACTATTGGATTCCGGATCCGATTGAAACAGACTGAGTAATGCCTTAAAAGGGGTGCTATACTATAGTAAAGCGTATCAACAGTGTTGACCTTCAACATGAATTCTCTGTGTGCTTTTACACGTTTCAGCCAAGATGCGAGTATTTATAGATAGATCTCGATGCCAGTAATCTCATGGTACTATTGGATTCCGCATCCGATTGAAACAGACTGAGTAATGCCGTAAAAGGGGTGCTATACTATAATAAAGCGTATCAACAGTGATTGATGTTCAACATGAATTTTCTGTGTTCTTTTACACGTTTCAGCCAAGATGCGAGTATTTATAGATAGATCTCGATGCCAGTAATCTCATGGTACTATTGGATTCCGCATCCGATTGAAACAGACTGAGTAATGCCGTAAAAGGGGTGCTATACTATAATAAAGCGTATCAACAGTGATTGATGTTCAACATGAATTTTCTGTGTTCTTTTACACGTTTCAGCCAAAGATGCGAGTATTTATAGATAGATCTCGATTCCAGTAATCTCATGGTACTATTGGATTCCGGATCCGATTGAAACAGACTGAGTAATGCCGTAAAAGGGGTGCTATACTCTGGATGCCAGCAATCACATGGTACTATTGGATTCCGGATCCGATTGAAACAGACTGAGTAATGCCTTAAAAGGGGTGCTATACTATAGTAAAGCGTATCAACACTGTAACCTTACACATGAATTCTCTGTGTGCTTTTACACGTTTCAGCCAAGATGCGAGTATTTATAGATAGATCTCGATGCCAGTAATCTCATGGTACTATTGGATTCCGCATCCGATTGAAACAGACTGAGTAATGCCTTAAAAGGTGTGCTATACTATAATAAAGCGTATCAACAGTGATTGTTGTTCAACATGAATTCTCTGTGCGCTTTTACACGTTTCAGCCAAGATGCGAGTATTTATAGATAGATCTCGATGCCAGCAATCACATGGTACTATTGGATTCCGGATCCGATTGAAACAGACTGATTAATGCCGTAAAAGGGGTGCTATACAATAGTAAAGCGTATCAACAGTGATTGATGTTCAACATGAATTTTCTGTGTTCTTTTACACGTTTCAGCCAAGATGCGAGTATTTATAGATAGATCTCGATTCCAGTAATCTCATGGTACTATTGGATTCCGGATCCGATTGAAACAGACTGAGTAATGCCGTAAAAGGGTGCTATACTCTCGATGCCAGCAATCACATGGTACTATTGGATTCCGGATCCGATTGAAACAGACTGAGTAATGCCGTAAAAGGGGTGCTATACTATAATAAAGCGTATCAACAGTGGTTGTTGTTCAACATGAATTCTCTGTGCGCTTTTACACGTTTCAGCCAAGATGCGAGTATTTATAGATAGATCTCGATGCCAGCAATCACATGGTACTATTGGATTCCGGATCCGATTGAAACAGACTGATTAATGCCGTAAAAGGGGTGCTATACAATAGTAAAGCGTATCAACAGTGATTGATGTTCAACATGAATTTTCTGTGTTCTTTTACACGTTTCAGCCAAGATGCGAGTATTTATAGATAGATCTCGATGCCAGTAATCTCATGGTACTATTGGATTCCGCATCCGATTGAAACAGACTGAGCAATGCCTTAAAAGGGGTGCTATACTATAATAAAGCGTATCAACAGTGGTTGTTGTTCAACATGAATTCTCTGTGCGCTTTTACACGTTTCAGCCAAGATGCGAGTATTTATAGATAGATCTCGATTCCAGTAATCTCATGGTACTATTGGATTCCGGATCCGATTGAAACAGACTGAGTAATGCCGTAAAAGGGGTGCTATACTCTGGATGCCAGCAATCACATGGTACTATTGGATTCCGGATCCGATTGAAACAGACTGAGTAATGCCTTAAAAGGGGTGCTATACTATAGTAAAGCGTATCAACACTGTAACCTTACACATGAATTCTCTGTGTGCTTTTACACGTTTCAGCCAAGATGCGAGTATTTATAGATAGATCTCGATGCCAGTAATCTCATGGTACTATTGGATTCCGGATCCGATTGAAACAGACTGAGTAATGCCTTAAAAGGGGTGCTATACTATAATAAAGCGTATCAACAGTGATTGTTGTTCAACATGAATTCTCTGTGTGCTTTTACACGTTTCAGCCAAGATGCGAGTATTTATAGATAGATCTCGATGCCAGTAATCTCATGGTACTATTGGATTCCGGATCCGATTGAAACAGACTGAGTAATGCCGTAAAAGGGGTGCTATACTATAGTAAAGCGTATCAACAGTGTTGATCTTACACATGAATTCTCTGTGTGCTTTTACACGTTTCAGCCAAGATGCGAGTATTTATAGATAGATCTCGATGCCAGCAATCACATGGTACTATTGGATTCCGGATCCGATTGAAACAGACTGAGTAATGCCGTAAAAGGGGTGCTATACTATAATAAAGCGTATCAACAGTGGTTGTTGTTCAACATGAATTCTCTGTGCGCTTTTACACGTTTCAGCCAAAATGCGAGTATTTATAGATAGATCTCGATGCCAGCAATCACATGGTACTGTTGGATTCCGGATCCGATTGAAACAGACTGAGTAATGCCGTGAAAGGGGTGCTATACTCTCGATGCCAGCAATCACAGGGTACTATTGGATTCCGGATCCTGTTGAAACAGACTGATTAATGCCGTAAAAGGGGTGCTATACAATAGTAAAGCGTATCAACAGTGATTGATGTTCAACATGAATTTTCTGTGTTCTTTTACACGTTTCAGCCAAGATGCGAGTATTTATAGATAGATCTCGATGCCAGTAATCTCATGGTACTATTGGATTCCGGATCCGATTGAAACAGACTGAGTAATGCCGTAAAAGGGGTGCTATACTCTGGATGCCAGCAATCACATGGTACTATTGGATTCCGGATCCGATTGAAACAGACTGAGTAATGCCTTAAAAGGGGTGCTATACTATAGTAAAGCGTATCAACACTGTAACCTTACACATGAATTCTCTGTGTGCTTTTACACGTTTCAGCCAAGGTGCGAGTATTTATAGATAGATCTCGATGCCAGTAATCTCATGGTACTATTGGATTCCGCATCCGATTGAAACAGACTGAGTAATGCCTTAAAAGGGGTGCTATACTATAATAAAGCGTATCAACAGTGATTGTTGTTCAACATGAATTCTCTGTGCGCTTTTACACGTTTCAGCCAAGATGCGAGTATTTATAGATAGATCTCGATGCCAGCAATCACATGGTACTATTGGATTCCGGATCCGATTGAAACAGACTGAGTAATGCCGTAAAAGGGGTGCTCTACAATAGTAAAGCGTATCAACAGTGATTGATGTTCAACATGAATTTTCTGTGTTCTTTTACACGTTTCAGCCAAGATGCGAGTATTTATAGATAGATCTCGATTCCAGTAATCTCATGGTACTATTGGATTCCGGATCCGATTGAAACAGACTGAGTAATGCCTTAAAAGGGGTGCTATACTATAATAAAGCGTATCAACAGTGATTGTTGTTCAACATGAATTTTCTGTGTTCTTTTACCCGTTTCAGCCAAGATGCGAGTATTTATAGATAGATCTCGATTCCAGTAATCTGATGGTACTATTGGATTCCGGATCCGATTGAAACAGACTGAGTAATGCCGTAAAAGGTGTGCTATACTATAGTAATGCGTATCAACAGTGTAACCTTACACATGAATTCTCTGTGTGCTTTTACACGTTTCAGCCAAGATGCGAGTATTTATAGATAGATCTCGATGCTAGCAATCACATGGTACTTTGGATTCCGGATCCGATTGAAACAGACTGAGTAATGCCGTAAAAGCGGTGCTATACTCTCGATGCCAGCAATCACAGGGTACTATTGGATTCCGGATCCGATTGAAACAGACTGAGTAATGCCGTAAAAGCGGTGCTATACTATAGTAAAGCGTATCAACAGTGTAACCTTACACATGAATTCTCTGTGTGCTTTTACACGTTTCAGCCAAGATGCGAGTATTTATAGATAGATCTCGATGCTAGCAATCACATGGTACTATTGGATTTCGGATCCGATTGAAACAGACTGAGTAATGCCGTAAAAGGGGTGCTATACTCTCGATGCCAGCATTCACATGGTACTATTGGATTCCGGATCCGATTGAAACAGACTGAGTAATGCCGTAAAAGCGGTGCTATACTATAATAAAGCGTATCAACAGTGTAACCTTACACATGAATTCTCTGTGTGCTTTTACACGTTTCAGCCAAGATGCGAGTATTTATAGATAGATCTCGATGCCAGCAATCACATGGTACTATTGGATTCCGGATCCGATTGAAACAGACTGAGTAATGCCGTAAAAGGGGTGCTCTACAATAGTAAAGCGTATCAACAGTGATTGATGTTCAACATGAATTTTCTGTGTTCTTTTACACGTTTCAGCCAAGATGCGAGTATTTATAGATAGATCTCGATTCCAGTAATCTCATGGTACTATTGGATTCCGGATCCGATTGAAACAGACTGAGTAATGCCGTAAAAGGGGTGCTATACTATAATAAAGCGTATCAACAGTGGTTGTTGTTCAACATGAATTCTCTGTGCGCTTTTACACGTTTCAGCCAAAATGCGAGTATTTATAGATAGATCTCGATGCCAGCAATCACATGGTACTGTTGGATTCCGGATCCGATTGAAACAGACTGAGTAATGCCGTGAAAGGGGTGCTATACTCTCGATGCCAGCAATCACAGGGTACTATTGGATTCCGGATCCTGTTGAAACAGACTGATTAATGCCGTAAAAGGGGTGCTATACAATAGTAAAGCGTATCAACAGTGATTGATGTTCAACATGAATTTTCTGTGTTCTTTTACACGTTTCAGCCAAGATGCGAGTATTTATAGATAGATCTCGATGCCAGTAATCTCATGGTACTATTGGATTCCGGATCCGATTGAAACAGACTGAGTAATGCCGTAAAAGGGGTGCTATACTCTGGATGCCAGCAATCACATGGTACTATTGGATTCCGGATCCGATTGAAACAGACTGAGTAATGCCGTAAAAGGGGTGCTATACTATAGTAAAGCGTATCAACAGTGTAACCTTACACATGAATTCTCTGTGTGCTTTTACACGTTTCAGCCAAGATGCGAGTATTTATAGATAGATCTCGATGCTAGCAATCACATGGTACTATTGGATTCCGGATCCGATTGAAACAGACTGAGTAATGCCGTAAAAGGGTGCTATACTCTCGATGCCAGCAATCACAGGGTACTATTGGATTCCGGATCCGATTGAAACAGACTGAGTAATGCCGTAAAAGGGGTGCTATACTATAGTAAAGCGTATCAACAGTGTTGACCTTCAACATGAATTCTCTGTGTGCTTTTACACGTTTCAGCCAAGATGCGAGTATTTATAGATAGATCTCGATGCTAGCAATCACATGGTACTATTGGATTCCGGATCCGATTGAAACAGACTGAGTAATGCCGTAAAAGGGTGCTATACTCTCGATGCCAGCAATCACATGGTACTATTGGATTCCGGATCCGATTGAAACAGACTGAGTAATGCCGTAAAAGGGGTGCTATACTATAATAAAGCGTATCAACAGTGTAACCTTACACATGAATTCTCTGTGTGCTTTTACACGTTTCAGCCAAGATGCGAGTATTTATAGATAGATCTCGATGCCAGCAATCACATGGTACTATTGGATTCCGGATCCGATTGAAACAGACTGAGTAATGCCGTAAAAGGGGTGCTATACTATAGTAAAGCGTATCAACAGTGATTGATGTTCAACATGAATTTTCTGTGTTCTTTTACACGTTTCAGCCAAGATGCGAGTATTTATAGATAGATCTCGATGCCAGTAATCTCATGGTACTATTGGATTCCGGATCCGATTGAAACAGACTGAGTAATGCCGTAAAAGGGGTGCTATACTATAATAAAGCGTATCAACAGTGGTTGTTGTTCAACATGAATTCTCTGTGCGCTTTTACACGTTTCAGCCAAAATGCGAGTATTTATAGATAGATCTCGATGCCAGCAATCACATGGTACTGTTGGATTCCGGATCCGATTGAAACAGACTGAGTAATGCCGTGAAAGGGGTGCTATACTCTCGATGCCAGCAATCACAGGGTACTATTGGATTCCGGATCCTGTTGAAACAGACTGATTAATGCCGTAAAAGGGGTGCTATACAATAGTAAAGCGTATCAACAGTGATTGATGTTCAACATGAATTTTCTGTGTTCTTTTACACGTTTCAGCCAAGATGCGAGTATTTATAGATAGATCTCGATGCCAGTAATCTCATGGTACTATTGGATTCCGGATCCGATTGAAACAGACTGAGTAATGCCGTAAAAGGGGTGCTATACTCTGGATGCCAGCAATCACATGGTACTATTGGATTCCGGATCCGATTGAAACAGACTGAGTAATGCCTTAAAAGGGGTGCTATACTATAGTAAAGCGTATCAACACTGTAACCTTACACATGAATTCTCTGTGTGCTTTTACACGTTTCAGCCAAGATGCGAGTATTTATAGATAGATCTCGATGCCAGTAATCTCATGGTACTATTGGATTCCGCATCCGATTGAAACAGACTGAGTAATGCCTTAAAAGGGGTGCTATACTATAATAAAGCGTATCAACAGTGATTGTTGTTCAACATGAATTCTCTGTGCGCTTTTACACGTTTCAGCCAAGATGCGAGTATTTATAGATAGATCTCGATGCCAGCAATCACATGGTACTATTGGATTCCGGATCCGATTGAAACAGACTGAGTAATGCCGTAAAAGGGGTGCTATACAATAGTAAAGCGTATCAACAGTGATTGATGTTCAACATGAATTTTCTGTGTTCTTTTACACGTTTCAGCCAAGATGCGAGTATTTATAGATAGATCTCGATGCCAGTAATCTCATGGTACTATTGGATTCCGGATCCGATTGAAACAGACTGAGTAATGCCTTAAAAGGGGTGCTATACTATAATAAAGCGTATCAACAGTGATTGTTGTTCAACATGAATTCTCTGTGTTCTTTTACACGTTTCAGCCAAGATGCGAGTATTTATAGATAGATCTCGATTCCAGTAATCTCATGGTACTATTGGATTCCGGATCCGATTGAAACAGACTGAGTAATGCCGTAAAAGGTGTGCTATACTATAGTAATGCGTATCAACAGTGTAACCTTACACATGAATTCTCTGTGTGCTTTTACACGTTTCAGCCAAGATGCGAGTATTTATAGACAGATCTCGATGCTAGCAATCACATGGTACTTTTGGATTCCGGATCCGATAGAAACAGACTGAGTAATGCCGTAAAAGCGGTGCTATACTCTCGATGCCAGCAATCACATGGTACTATTGGATTCCGGATCCGATTGAAACAGACTGAGTAATGCCGTAAAAGGGGTGCTATACTATAATAAAGCGTATCAACAGTGTAACCTTACACATGAATTCTCTGTGTGCTTTTACACGTTTCAGCCAAGATGCGAGTATTTATAGATAGATCTCGATGCCAGCAATCACATGGTACTATTGGATTCCGGATCCGATTGAAACAGACTGAGTAATGCCGTAAAAGGGGTGCTATACTATAATAAAGCGTATCAACAGTGATTGATGTTCAACATGAATTCTCTGTGTGCTTTTACACGTTTCAGCCAAGATGCGAGTATTTATAGATAGATCTCGATGCCAGCAATCACATGGTACTATTGGATTCCGGATCCGATTGAAACAGACTGAGTAATGCCGTAAAAGGGGTGCTATACTATAATAAAGCGTATCAACAGTGGTTGTTGTTCAACATGAATTCTCTGTGCGCTTTTACACGTTTCAGCCAAAATGCGAGTATTTATAGATAGATCTCGATGCCAGCAATCACATGGTACTGTTGGATTCCGGATCCGATTGAAACAGACTGAGTAATGCCGTGAAAGGGGTGCTATACTCTCGATGCCAGCAATCACAGGGTACTATTGGATTCCGGATCCTGTTGAAACAGACTGATTAATGCCGTAAAAGGGGTGCTATACAATAGTAAAGCGTATCAACAGTGATTGATGTTCAACATGAATTTTCTGTGTTCTTTTACACGTTTCAGCCAAGATGCGAGTATTTATAGATAGATCTCGATGCCAGTAATCTCATGGTACTATTGGATTCCGGATCCGATTGAAACAGACTGAGTAATGCCGTAAAAGGGGTGCTATACTCTGGATGCCAGCAATCACATGGTACTATTGGATTCCGGATCCGATTGAAACAGACTGAGTAATGCCTTAAAAGGGGTGCTATACTATAGTAAAGCGTATCAACACTGTAACCTTACACATGAATTCTCTGTGTGCTTTTACACGTTTCAGCCAAGGTGCGAGTATTTATAGATAGATCTCGATGCCAGTAATCTCATGGTACTATTGGATTCCGCATCCGATTGAAACAGACTGAGTAATGCCTTAAAAGGGGTGCTATACTATAATAAAGCGTATCAACAGTGATTGTTGTTCAACATGAATTCTCTGTGCGCTTTTACACGTTTCAGCCAAGATGCGAGTATTTATAGATAGATCTCGATGCCAGCAATCACATGGCACTATTGGATTCCGGATCCGATTGAAACAGACTGAGTAATGCCGTAAAAGGGGTGCTCTACAATAGTAAAGCGTATCAACAGTGATTGATGTTCAACATGAATTTTCTGTGTTCTTTTACACGTTTCAGCCAAGATGCGAGTATTTATAGATAGATCTCGATTCCAGTAATCTCATGGTACTATTGGATTCCGGATCCGATTGAAACAGACTGAGTAATGCATTAAAAGGGGTGCTATACTATAATAAAGCGTATCAACAGTGATTGTTGTTCAACATGAATTTTCTGTGTTCTTTTACCCGTTTCAGCCAAGATGCGAGTATTTATAGATAGATCTCGATTCCAGTAATCTGATGGTACTATTGGATTCCGGATCCGATTGAAACAGACTGAGTAATGCCGTAAAAGGTGTGCTATACTTTAGTAATGCGTATCAACAGTGTAACCTTACACATGAATTCTCTGTGTGCTTTTACACATTTCAGCCAAGATGCGAGTATTTATAGACAGATCTCGATGCTAGCAATCACATGGTACTTTTGGATTCCGGATCCGATAGAAACAGACTGAGTAATGCCGTAAAAGCGGTGCTATACTCTCGATGCCAGCAATCACAGGGTACTATTGGATTCCGGATCCGATTGAAACAGACTGAGTAATGCCGTAAAAGGGGTGCTATACTATAATAAAGCGTATCAACAGTGTAACCTTACACATGAATTCTCTGTGTGCTTTTACACGTTTCAGCCAAGATGCGAGTATTTATAGATAGATCTCGATGCTAGCAATCACATGGTACTATTGGATTCCGGATCCGATTGAAACAGACTGAGTAATGCCGTAAAAGGGGTGCTATACTATAATAAAGCGTATCAACAGTGTAACCTTACACATGAATTCTCTGTGTGCTTTTACACGTTTCAGCCAAGATGCGAGTATTTATAGATAGATCTCGATGCCAGCAATCACATGGTACTATTGGATTCCGGATCCGATTGAAACAGACTGAGTAATGCCGTAAAAGGGGTGCTCTACAATAGTAAAGCGTATCAACAGTGATTGATGTTCAACATGAATTTTCTGTGTTCTTTTACACGTTTCAGCCAAGATGCGAGTATTTATAGATAGATCTCGATTCCAGTAATCTCATGGTACTATTGGATTCCGGATCCGATTGAAACAGACTGAGTAATGCCGTAAAAGGGGTGCTATACTATAATAAAGCGTATCAACAGTGGTTGTTGTTCAACATGAATTCTCTGTGCGCTTTTACACGTTTCAGCCAAAATGCGAGTATTTATAGATAGATCTCGATGCCAGCAATCACATGGTACTGTTGGATTCCGGATCCGATTGAAACAGACTGAGTAATGCCGTGAAAGGGGTGCTATACTCTCGATGCCAGCAATCACAGGGTACTATTGGATTCCGGATCCTGTTGAAACAGACTGATTAATGCCGTAAAAGGGGTGCTATACAATAGTAAAGCGTATCAACAGTGATTGATGTTCAACATGAATTTTCTGTGTTCTTTTACACGTTTCAGCCAAGATGCGAGTATTTATAGATAGATCTCGATGCCAGTAATCTCATGGTACTATTGGATTCCGGATCCGATTGAAACAGACTGAGTAATGCCGTAAAAGGGGTGCTATACTCTGGATGCCAGCAATCACATGGTACTATTGGATTCCGGATCCGATTGAAACAGACTGAGTAATGCCTTAAAAGGGGTGCTATACTATAGTAAAGCGTATCAACACTGTAACCTTACACATGAATTCTCTGTGTGCTTTTACACGTTTCAGCCAAGGTGCGAGTATTTATAGATAGATCTCGATGCCAGTAATCTCATGGTACTATTGGATTCCGCATCCGATTGAAACAGACTGAGTAATGCCTTAAAAGGGGTGCTATACTATAATAAAGCGTATCAACAGTGATTGTTGTTCAACATGAATTCTCTGTGCGCTTTTACACGTTTCAGCCAAGATGCGAGTATTTATAGATAGATCTCGATGCCAGCAATCACATGGCACTATTGGATTCCGGATCCGATTGAAACAGACTGAGTAATGCCGTAAAAGGGGTGCTCTACAATAGTAAAGCGTATCAACAGTGATTGATGTTCAACTTGAATTTTCTGTGTTCTTTTACACGTTTCAGCCAAGATGCGAGTATTTATAGATAGATCTCGATTCCAGTAATCTCATGGTACTATTGGATTCCGGATCCGATTGAAACAGACTGAGTAATGCATTAAAAGGGGTGCTATACTATAATAAAGCGTATCAACAGTGATTGTTGTTCAACATGAATTTTCTGTGTTCTTTTACCCGTTTCAGCCAAGATGCGAGTATTTATAGATAGATCTCGATTCCAGTAATCTGATGGTACTATTGGATTCCGGATCCGATTGAAACAGACTGAGTAATGCCGTAAAAGGTGTGCTATACTTTAGTAATGCGTATCAACAGTGTAACCTTACACATGAATTCTCTGTGTGCTTTTACACATTTCAGCCAAGATGCGAGTATTTATAGACAGATCTCGATGCTAGCAATCACATGGTACTTTTGGATTCCGGATCCGATAGAAACAGACTGAGTAATGCCGTAAAAGCGGTGCTATACTCTCGATGCCAGCAATCACAGGGTACTATTGGATTCCGGATCCGATTGAAACAGACTGAGTAATGCCGTAAAAGGGGTGCTATACTATAATAAAGCGTATCAACAGTGTAACCTTACACATGAATTCTCTGTGTGCTTTTACACGTTTCAGCCAAGATGCGAGTATTTATAGATAGATCTCGATGCTAGCAATCACATGGTACTATTGGATTTCGGATCCGATTGAAACAGACTGAGTAATGCCGTAAAAGGGGTGCTATACTCTCGATGCCAGCATTCACATGGTACTATTGGATTCCGGATCCGATTGAAACAGACTGAGTAATGCCGTAAAAGCGGTGCTATACTATAATAAAGCGTATCAACAGTGTAACCTTACACATGAATTCTCTGTGTGCTTTTACACGTTTCAGCCAAGATGCGAGTATTTATAGATAGATCTCGATGCCAGCAATCACATGGTACTATTGGATTCCGGATCCGATTGAAACAGACTGAGTAATGCCGTAAAAGGGGTGCTCTACAATAGTAAAGCGTATCAACAGTGATTGATGTTCAACATGAATTTTCTGTGTTCTTTTACACGTTTCAGCCAAGATGCGAGTATTTATAGATAGATCTCGATTCCAGTAATCTCATGGTACTATTGGATTCCGGATCCGATTGAAACAGACTGAGTAATGCCGTAAAAGGGGTGCTATACTATAATAAAGCGTATCAACAGTGGTTGTTGTTCAACATGAATTCTCTGTGCGCTTTTACACGTTTCAGCCAAAATGCGAGTATTTATAGATAGATCTCGATGCCAGCAATCACATGGTACTGTTGGATTCCGGATCCGATTGAAACAGACTGAGTAATGCCGTGAAAGGGGTGCTATACTCTCGATGCCAGCAATCACAGGGTACTATTGGATTCCGGATCCTGTTGAAACAGACTGATTAATGCCGTAAAAGGGGTGCTATACAATAGTAAAGCGTATCAACAGTGATTGATGTTCAACATGAATTTTCTGTGTTCTTTTACACGTTTCAGCCAAGATGCGAGTATTTATAGATAGATCTCGATGCCAGTAATCTCATGGTACTATTGGATTCCGGATCCGATTGAAACAGACTGAGTAATGCCGTAAAAGGGGTGCTATACTCTGGATGCCAGCAATCACATGGTACTATTGGATTCCGGATCCGATTGAAACAGACTGAGTAATGCCTTAAAAGGGGTGCTATACTATAGTAAAGCGTATCAACACTGTAACCTTACACATGAATTCTCTGTGTGCTTTTACACGTTTCAGCCAAGGTGCGAGTATTTATAGATAGATCTCGATGCCAGTAATCTCATGGTACTATTGGATTCCGCATCCGATTGAAACAGACTGAGTAATGCCTTAAAAGGGGTGCTATACTATAATAAAGCGTATCAACAGTGATTGTTGTTCAACATGAATTCTCTGTGCGCTTTTACACGTTTCAGCCAAGATGCGAGTATTTATAGATAGATCTCGATGCCAGCAATCACATGGCACTATTGGATTCCGGATCCGATTGAAACAGACTGAGTAATGCCGTAAAAGGGGTGCTCTACAATAGTAAAGCGTATCAACAGTGATTGATGTTCAACATGAATTTTCTGTGTTCTTTTACACGTTTCAGCCAAGATGCGAGTATTTATAGATAGATCTCGATTCCAGTAATCTCATGGTACTATTGGATTCCGGATCCGATTGAAACAGACTGAGTAATGCATTAAAAGGGGTGCTATACTATAATAAAGCGTATCAACAGTGATTGTTGTTCAACATGAATTCTCTGTGTGCTTTTACACGTTTCAGCCAAGATGCGAGTATTTATAGATAGATCTCGATGCCAGTAATCTCATGGTACTATTGGATTCCGGATCCGATTGAAACAGACTGAGTAATGCCGTAAAAGGTGTGCTATACTATAGTAAAGCGTATCAACAGTGTGACCTTACACATGAATTCTCTGTGTGCTTTTACACGTTTCAGCCAAGATGCGAGTATTTATAGACAGATCTCGATGCTAGCAATCACATGGTACTTTTGGATTCCGGATCCGATAGAAACAGACTGAGTAATGCCGTAAAAGCGGTGCTATACTCTCGATGCCAGCAATCACATGGTACTATTGGATTCCGGATCCGATTGAAACAGACTGAGTAATGCCGTAAAAGGGGTGCTATACTATAATAAAGCGTATCAACAGTGTTACCTTACACATGAATTCTCTGTGTGCTTTTACACGTTTCAGCCAAGATGCGAGTATTTATAGATAGATCTCGATGCTAGCAATCACATGGTACTATTGGATTTCGGATCCGATTGAAACAGACTGAGTAATGCCGTAAAAGGGGTGCTATACTCTCGATGCCAGCATTCACATGGTACTATTGGATTCCGGATCCGATTGAAACAGACTGAGTAATGCCGTAAAAGCGGTGCTATACTATAATAAAGCGTATCAACAGTGTAACCTTACACATGAATTCTCTGTGTGCTTTTACACGTTTCAGCCAAGATGCGAGTATTTATAGATAGATCTCGATGCCAGCAATCACATGGTACTATTGGATTCCGGATCCGATTGAAACAGACTGAGTAATGCCGTAAAAGGGGTGCTCTACAATAGTAAAGCGTATCAACAGTGATTGATGTTCAACATGAATTTTCTGTGTTCTTTTACACGTTTCAGCCAAGATGCGAGTATTTATAGATAGATCTCGATTCCAGTAATCTCATGGTACTATTGGATTCCGGATCCGATTGAAACAGACTGAGTAATGCCGTAAAAGGGGTGCTATACTATAATAAAGCGTATCAACAGTGATTGTTGTTCAACATGAATTCTCTGTGCGCTTTTACACGTTTCAGCCAAAATGCGAGTATTTATAGATAGATCTCGATGCCAGCAATCACATGGTACTGTTGGATTCCGGATCCGATTGAAACAGACTGAGTAATGCCGTGAAAGGGGTGCTATACTCTCGATGCCAGCAATCACAGGGTACTATTGGATTCCGGATCCTGTTGAAACAGACTGATTAATGCCGTAAAAGGGGTGCTATACAATAGTAAAGCGTATCAACAGTGATTGATGTTCAACATGAATTTTCTGTGTTCTTTTACACGTTTCAGCCAAGATGCGAGTATTTATAGATAGATCTCGATGCCAGTAATCTCATGGTACTATTGGATTCCGGATCCGATTGAAACAGACTGAGTAATGCCGTAAAAGGGGTGCTATACTCTGGATGCCAGCAATCACATGGTACTATTGGATTCCGGATCCGATTGAAACAGACTGAGTAATGCCTTAAAAGGGGTGCTATACTATAGTAAAGCGTATCAACACTGTAACCTTACACATGAATTCTCTGTGTGCTTTTACACGTTTCAGCCAAGATGCGAGTATTTATAGATAGATCTCGATGCCAGTAATCTCATGGTACTATTGGATTCCGCATCCGATTGAAACAGACTGAGTAATGCCTTAAAAGGGGTGCTATACTATAATAAAGCGTATCAACAGTGATTGTTGTTCAACATGAATTCTCTGTGCGCTTTTACACGTTTCAGCCAAGATGCGAGTATTTATAGATAGATCTCGATTCCAGTAATCTCATGGTACTATTGGATTCCGGATCCGATTGAAACAGACTGAGTAATGCCGTAAAAGGTGTGCTATACTTTAGTAAAGCGTATCAACAGTGTTGACTTTACACATGAATTCTCTGTGTGCTTTTACACGTTTCAGCCAAGATGCGAGTATTTATAGACAGATCTCGATGCTAGCAATCACATGGTACTTTTGGATTCCGGATCCGATAGAAAAAGACTGAGTAATGCCGTAAAAGCGGTGCTATACTCTCGATGCCAGCAATCACAGGGTACTATTGGATTCCGGATCCGATTGAAACAGACTGAGTAATGCCGTAAAAGGGGTGCTATACTATAGTAAAGCGTATCAACAGTGTTGATCTTACACATGAATTCTCTGTGTGCTTTTACACGTTTCAGCCAAGATGCGAGTATTTATAGATAGATCTCGATGCTAGCAATCACATGGTACTATTGGATTTCGGATCCGATTGAAACAGACTGAGTAATGCCGTAAAAGGGGTGCTATACTCTCGATGCCAGCATTCACATGGTACTATTGGATTCCGGATCCGATTGAAACAGACTGAGTAATGCCGTAAAAGCGGTGCTATACTATAATAAAGCGTATCAACAGTGTAACCTTACACATGAATTCTCTGTGTGCTTTTACACGTTTCAGCCAAGATGCGAGTATTTATAGATAGATCTCGATGCCAGCAATCACATGGTACTATTGGATTCCGGATCCGATTGAAACAGACTGAGTAATGCCGTAAAAGGGGTGCTCTACAATAGTAAAGCGTATCAACAGTGATTGATGTTCAACATGAATTTTCTGTGTTCTTTTACACGTTTCAGCCAAGATGCGAGTATTTATAGATAGATCTCGATTCCAGTAATCTCATGGTACTATTGGATTCCGGATCCGATTGAAACAGACTGAGTAATGCCGTAAAAGGGGTGCTATACTATAATAAAGCGTATCAACAGTGATTGTTGTTCAACATGAATTCTCTGTGCGCTTTTACACGTTTCAGCCAAAATGCGAGTATTTATAGATAGATCTCGATGCCAGCAATCACATGGTACTGTTGGATTCCGGATCCGATTGAAACAGACTGAGTAATGCCGTGAAAGGGGTGCTATACTCTCGATGCCAGCAATCACAGGGTACTATTGGATTCCGGATCCTGTTGAAACAGACTGATTAATGCCGTAAAAGGGGTGCTATACAATAGTAAAGCGTATCAACAGTGATTGATGTTCAACATGAATTTTCTGTGTTCTTTTACACGTTTCAGCCAAGATGCGAGTATTTATAGATAGATCTCGATGCCAGTAATCTCATGGTACTATTGGATTCCGGATCCGATTGAAACAGACTGAGTAATGCCGTAAAAGGGGTGCTATACTCTGGATGCCAGCAATCACATGGTACTATTGGATTCCGGATCCGATTGAAACAGACTGAGTAATGCCTTAAAAGGGGTGCTATACTATAGTAAAGCGTATCAACACTGTAACCTTACACATGAATTCTCTGTGTGCTTTTACACGTTTCAGCCAAGATGCGAGTATTTATAGATAGATCTCGATGCCAGTAATCTCATGGTACTATTGGATTCCGCATCCGATTGAAACAGACTGAGTAATGCCTTAAAAGGGGTGCTATACTATAATAAAGCGTATCAACAGTGATTGTTGTTCAACATGAATTCTCTGTGCGCTTTTACACGTTTCAGCCAAGATGCGAGTATTTATAGATAGATCTCGATTCCAGTAATCTCATGGTACTATTGGATTCCGGATCCGATTGAAACAGACTGAGTAGTGCCGTGAAAGGGGTGCTATACTCTCGATGCCAGCAATCACATGGTACTATTGGATTCCGGATCCGATTGAAACAGACTGATTAATGCCGTAAAAGGGGTGCTATACAATAGTAAAGCGTATCAACAGTGATTGATGTTCAACATGAATTTTCTGTGTTCTTTTACACGTTTCAGCCAAGATGCGAGTATTTATAGATAGATCTCGATGCCAGTAATCTCATGGTACTATTGGATTCCGCATCCGATTGAAACAGACTGAGTAATGCCTTAAAAGGTGTGCTATACTATAATAAAGCGTATCAACAGTGATTGTTGTTCAACATGAATTCTCTGTGCGCTTTTACACGTTTCAGCCAAGATGCGAGTATTTATAGATAGATCTCGATGCCAGCAATCACATGGTACTATTGGATTCCGGATCCGATTGAAACAGACTGAGTAATGCCGTAAAAGGGGTGCTATACAATAATAAAGCGTATCAACAGTGATTGATGTTCAACATGAATTTTCTGTGTTCTTTTACACGTTTCAGCCAAGATGCGAGTATTTATAGATAGATCTCGATGCCAGTAATCTCATGGTACTATTGGATTCCGCATCCGATTGAAACAGACTGAGCAATGCCTTAAAAGGGGTGCTATACTATAATAAAGCGTATCAACAGTGGTTGTTGTTCAACATGAATTCTCTGTGCGCTTTTACACGTTTCAGCCAAAATGCGAGTATTTATAGATAGATCTCGATTCCAGTAATCTCATGGTACTATTGGATTCCGGATCCGATTGAAACAGACTGAGTAATGCCGTAAAAGGGGTGCTATACTCTGGATGCCAGCAATCACATGGTACTATTGGATTCCGGATCCGATTGAAACAGACTGAGTAATGCCTTAAAAGGGGTGCTATACTATAGTAAAGCGTATCAACACTGTAACCTTACACATGAATTCTCTGTGTGCTTTTACACGTTTCAGCCAAGATGCGAGTATTTATAGATAGATCTCGATGCCTGTAATCTCATGGTACTATTGGATTCCGCATCCGATTGAAACAGACTGAGTAATGCCTTAAAAGGGGTGCTATACTATAATAAAGCGTATCAACAGTGATTGTTGTTCAACATGAATTCTCTGTGCGCTTTTACACGTTTCAGCCAAGATGCGAGTATTTATAGATAGATCTCGATGCCAGCAATCACATGGTACTATTGGATTCCGGATCCGATTGAAACAGACTGAGTAATGCCGTAAAAGGGGTGCTATACTATAATAAAGCGTATCAACAGTGGTTGTTGTTCAACATGAATTCTCTGTGCGCTTTTACACGTTTCAGCCAAAATGCGAGTATTTATAGATAGATCTCGATGCCAGCAATCACATGGTACTGTTGGATTCCGGATCCGATTGAAACAGACTGAGTAATGCCGTGAAAGGGGTGCTATACTCTCGATGCCAGCAATCACAGGGTACTATTGGATTCCGGATCCTGTTGAAACAGACTGATTAATGCCGTAAAAGGGGTGCTATACAATAGTAAAGCGTATCAACAGTGATTGATGTTCAACATGAATTTTCTGTGTTCTTTTACACGTTTCAGCCAAGATGCGAGTATTTATAGATAGATCTCGATGCCAGTAATCCCATGGTACTATTGGATTCCGGATCCGATTGAAACAGACTGAGTAATGCCGTAAAAGGGGTGCTATACTCTGGATGCCAGCAATCACATGGTACTATTGGATTCCGGATCCGATTGAAACAGACTGAGTAATGCCTTAAAAGGGGTGCTATACTATAGTAAAGCGTATCAACACTGTAACCTTACACATGAATTCTCTGTGTGCTTTTACACGTTTCAGCCAAGATGCGAGTATTTATAGATAGATCTCGATGCCAGTAATCTCATGGTACTATTGGATTCCGCATCCGATTGAAACAGACTGAGTAATGCCTTAAAAGGGGTGCTATACTATAATAAAGCGTATCAACAGTGATTGTTGTTCAACATGAATTCTCTGTGCGCTTTTACACGTTTCAGCCAAGATGCGAGTATTTATAGATAGATCTCGATGCCAGCAATCACATGGTACTATTGGATTCCGGATCCGATTGAAACAGACTGAGTAATGCCGTAAAAGGGGTGCTATACAATAGTAAAGCGTATCAACAGTGATTGATGTTCAACATGAATTTTCTGTGTTCTTTTACACGTTTCAGCCAAGATGCGAGTATTTATAGATAGATCTCGATTCCAGTAATCTCATGGTACTATTGGATTCCGGATCCGATTGAAACAGACTGAGTAATGCCGTAAAAGGGGTGCTATACTATAATAAAGCGTATCAACAGTGATTGTTGTTCAACATGAATTCTCTGTGCGCTTTTACACGTTTCAGCCAAGATGCGAGTATTTATAGATAGATCTCGATGCCAGCAATCACATGGTACTATTGGATTCCGGATCCGATTGAAACAGACTGAGTAATGCCGTAAAAGGGGTGCTCTACAATAGTAAAGCGTATCAACAGTGATTGATGTTCAACATGAATTTTCTGTGTTCTTTTACACGTTTCAGCCAAGATGCGAGTATTTATAGATAGATCTCGATTCCAGTAATCTCATGGTACTATTGGATTCCGGATCCGATTGAAACAGACTGAGTAATGCCTTAAAAGGGGTGCTATACTATAATAAAGCGTATCAACAGTGATTGTTGTTCAACATGAATTCTCTGTGCGCTTTTACACGTTTCAGCCAAGATGCGAGTATTTATAGATAGATCTCGATGCCAGCAATCACATGGTACTATTGGATTCCGGATCCGATTGAAACAGACTGAGTAATGCCGTAAAAGGGGTGCTATACAATAGTAAAGCGTATCAACAGTGATTGATGTTCAACATGAATTTTCTGTGTTCTTTTACACGTTTCAGCCAAGATGCGAGTATTTATAGATAGATCTCGATTCCAGTAATCTCATGGTACTATTGGATTCCGGATCCGATTGAAACAGACTGAGTAATGCCGTAAAAGGGGTGCTATACTATAATAAAGCGTATCAACAGTGGTTGTTGTTCAACATGAATTCTCTGTGCGCTTTTACACGTTTCAGCCAAAATGCGAGTATTTATAGATAGATCTCGATGCCAGCAATCACATGGTACTGTTGGATTCCGGATCCGATTGAAACAGACTGAGTAATGCCGTGAAAGGGGTGCTATACTCTCGATGCCAGCAATCACAGGGTACTATTGGATTCCGGATCCTGTTGAAACAGACTGATTAATGCCGTAAAAGGGGTGCTATACAATAGTAAAGCGTATCAACAGTGATTGATGTTCAACATGAATTTTCTGTGTTCTTTTACACGTTTCAGCCAAGATGCGAGTATTTATAGATAGATCTCGATGCCAGTAATCTCATGGTACTATTGGATTCCGGATCCGATTGAAACAGACTGAGTAATGCCGTAAAAGGGGTGCTATACTCTGGATGCCAGCAATCACATGGTACTATTGGATTCCGGATCCGATTGAAACAGACTGAGTAATGCCTTAAAAGGGGTGCTATACTATAGTAAAGCGTATCAACACTGTAACCTTACACATGAATTCTCTGTGTGCTTTTACACGTTTCAGCCAAGATGCGAGTATTTATAGATAGATCTCGATGCCAGTAATCTCATGGTACTATTGGATTCCGCATCCGATTGAAACAGACTGAGTAATGCCTTAAAAGGGGTGCTATACTATAATAAAGCGTATCAACAGTGATTGTTGTTCAACATGAATTCTCTGTGCGCTTTTACACGTTTCAGCCAAGATGCGAGTATTTATAGATAGATCTCGATGCCAGCAATCACATGGTACTATTGGATTCCGGATCCGATTGAAACAGACTGAGTAATGCCGTAAAAGGGGTGCTCTACAATAGTAAAGCGTATCAACAGTGATTGATGTTCAACATGAATTTTCTGTGTTCTTTTACACGTTTCAGCCAAGATGCGAGTATTTATAGATAGATCTCGATTCCAGTAATCTCATGGTACTATTGGATTCCGGATCCGATTGAAACAGACTGAGTAATGCATTAAAAGGGGTGCTATACTATAATAAAGCGTATCAACAGTGATTGTTGTTCAACATGAATTTTCTGTGTTCTTTTACCCGTTTCAGCCAAGATGCGAGTATTTATAGATAGATCTCGATTCCAGTAATCTCATGGTACTATTGGATTCCGGATCCGATTGAAACAGACTGAGTAATGCCGTAAAAGGTGTGCTATACTTTAGTAATGCGTATCAACAGTGTAACCTTACACATGAATTCTCTGTGTGCTTTTACACGTTTCAGCCAAGATGCGAGTATTTATAGACAGATCTCGATGCTAGCAATCACATGGTACTTTTGGATTCCGGATCCGATAGAAACAGACTGAGTAATGCCGTAAAAGCGGTGCTATACTCTCGATGCCAGCAATCACAGGGTACTATTGGATTCCGGATCCGATTGAAACAGACTGAGTAATGCCGTAAAAGGGGTGCTATACTATAGTAAAGCGTATCAACAGTGTAACCTTACACATGAATTCTCTGTGTGCTTTTACACGTTTCAGCCAAGATGCGAGTATTTATAGATAGATCTCGATGCTAGCAATCACATGGTACTATTGGATTCCGGATCCGATTGAAACAGACTGAGTAATGCCGTAAAAGGGGTGCTATACTCTCGATGCCAGCAATCACATGGTACTATTGGATTCCGGATCCGATTGAAACAGACTGAGTAATGCCGTAAAAGCGGTGCTATACTATAATAAAGCGTATCAACAGTGTAACCTTACACATGAATTCTCTGTGTGCTTTTACACGTTTCAGCCAAGATGCGAGTATTTATAGATAGATCTCGATGCCAGCAATCACATGGTACTATTGGATTCCGGATCCGATTGAAACAGACTGAGTAATGCCGTAAAAGGGGTGCTCTACTATAGTAAAGCGTATCAACAGTGATTGATGTTCAACATGAATTT
>JAHQIW010005414.1:0-10851 GCA_019055375.1 Parelaphostrongylus tenuis
CAAGGAGAACAATAACTCCCTATGCCCTGTGGCAAGGGGCATTCCACAAACGGCTGATAAAATCGGTGAAGCACTCCATCCACGAAGTGTTACAGAAAAAGGTTCCAAAATCGTCTCATTTGAAGAACATAAAAGGCTACACGAGATATTTTGTCCGACTATATTGGTGAAAATCGTGCAAAACACGAGGGCGTTGACATACGTCGGAGAAGATTTAGAGGATTCACTTGTCTCCCGCCCAATCGACTTTATACAACGGGACATGATGCTTGCGTATCCATTAACTTAAGTCGCAACTCAGGATGAGGACGAGGATTATCTTCCACCGGACGAAACTGCATTAATTAGGGCACGACAGCAAGCAATCAAAGCACTGACACCAAGCTGCAAGTTAATAGATCGATAATGGAAGATCTGATACCAGCAGTACCTCAGAAGTTTACGAGAGAGACATAAGCACAATATGGATAATAAAAGAGGCACGACAAGGCCACTAATAGTAGGAACTGTTCATAATCAATTACGAATTCATACTACCTTGGAACGGCTGGAATATGGGCCGCACCATTAACCTTACACCACTTAGACAGTGCAGCGAATCCAGAGGTGCACGTCAGATTACCCAACGCCCGCATTATTAGAAGACGAGTCAACTTACTGATACTTCTCGAATTAGACGATGACGATGAACAACCACTACAAACGCGAGGCGTAGGGGAACACGACAATCCAACGATGACAATCAGAACAGGCAAGAAATCGTACAGAAGAGATACAACTTCTACCCCACGAGTAAATGCACATGACAGTAGATCGTCGTCAACGCAACAAGACGATAGCAACTAATCATTCCAGCGACGTCGGCCAAAAGAACCAAACAAGCCAATGTCTATGGTTCTCACTTAGCACATTACTACCAAATTGCAGATCTACCACAGTCATTTATGACGAGCAACGAGCACATGGACATGTGATCACACTGTCGCTGAGTCCAACTATGACAACTCATGCGCTTTCGTTGCTATTTTTTCTATTATTTTAGTTAGTGAGTGACAATATAGCACAACGCGTTGTTTAGGTGAAGCTATTCTATACACAAAAACTGAACACATCACCACAGAAGCGAGAAATCACCAGTCACATCAGTACATACGCTTTAGGGAAAAAAAAGCTTAAAAATCTGACTCTGTATCTCCCGAGTAAACATAATCATTAATTAATAGAATGACAGATGATACAAATGTCGACAACAGCACTAGGATGTTTTTTTTTCCTTTTTCTACCCCACATTTTCTCCTGGGCAAATAGAAAAGTCAAAAGTCAAATACACTTATTCATCACATATTGATCAGCAAAAGTGGTAGTTTGAGATGACAAAAAGCAAATTCTCTAAGCGCTTACATCGTCCAAAACGACCACATCGCAGCCTCCTTCTACCGTGTCAGCTGCCAACTGTTCTTTTTCTTCCGGCTTCAACTCCTGCTTCTCACTAGCAACATTGGATTTCGGATCCTCTTTCAGTCTAATTCAGTATGTTCAGAAGCATCTTGCTCAATCACATATCGACGATATTGATAAAGCTCCTTCTCTAGTTCAGCGATTTTTGCGTCACGCTCGGAAATCTCTTGAGCATATTCTATGAAATACAGTTTAAAATGAAACGGTAGAATCACATCGGCGGATATGTTGTACTTTCTCTTAAACGAAGATGAAAAGAGCGCTTACCCTTTTTTTCTTTTCTAATCGCACAAAGAGCACTGTGCGCAAGAGCAAGTTTTGTTTTCTATGTAGCGATTTTACGAATGTTTTTCTCACTTTCGGGC
Source organism: Parelaphostrongylus tenuis (assembly GCA_019055375.1). NCBI lineage: Eukaryota > Metazoa > Nematoda > Chromadorea > Rhabditida > Metastrongylidae > Parelaphostrongylus > Parelaphostrongylus tenuis. Next base: position 1,824 of record JAHQIW010005414.1, read on the forward strand.
ACTTCTTCACAGATTCTTCTTCGAAGCGAGAAATTCATACAAGATCTTGCTGAAATTAAGACGAAAAAATAATGTGAGACTTTAGACTTGATTGGTGAACGGTGATTAGCAATTACTACAACTTATATAGATGTCGTATCTGTGAGACATATATGATCAAAGACGCTCCAAACTAAGGTATCTTCACTATATGTAAAGTAAGTCAGGAAACATATTTCTATCCAGAAATCACATTGCAATCCAAAACAGTTGCACAGTTTAATGCGCTTTAAGATAAGGAAATTATAAAACGACAGCATTTCACTCCTTTCCCTTAAGTTTATTAAGTACTTCAAAACCTATCGATATATTAGCTCGTTTCGTAAGTTTTGCCACTAAAGCAATGAACAGCAAAGTTACTAATCAGAAGCAATTAAGAGTGCATGATTCTCGTATCATTCAACTGAGCATTTCTTCACGAACATTTTGATATGCAACTTGCCGACACTTCACTTAGTGTAAGACGCCACTGTCTTGAGAACAAATTCACCTGCTACTCATGAACGAATGGTGCGTAGCGGAAATTCTGGTGAAGAGGCGCACAAGATTAATGGAGCTTGGGGCAATGATAGGGTTGCAAAAAAGACGGCTATAAAGTTTTCCGAACTCTAAAGCTAGAGAGAACAGTCTGGACGATCAGTCACTATGGCCGTTCAAAGAAAGCTCCATCATGAAGGAAGTATAGGCAAGTTGTGTACCAAAATGTTCGCGAAAAAAAATGTGCATTGAACCGTACCAACATGATTCACTTTTAATTTCTTTTCATTAGGAAATTCAGTGTGTATTGGACAAATGCCAAAACTGTTGGAACCAATTATGTCATCACGAACTTGTCCACCCTTACTAAGTATTCCTATTTGAACAAAAAATCATGAGTATTCCAGGTAAATGGAATTCAAAGAGAAATCCTAGGTAAAGAAACTACTATCTATCCTCTCTTACATTGAGTAAACGGAAGTTATACAAAGAGTCATTGGAGAATCGTGGAAAAGAAACATTTGGATTTATGGTGAATAGATTTCAGCTGATTGATCGTTAACACATACCAAATAAACCCTTGGTCTCATTCAACTCTGCCCCAAAAAGACATCGTTGTCACGAAAAAAAGGCGAAACTACGAAAAGCTTCAGAAACAGGGACAAACAAAACTAACGGCTACCAACAAAATGCCACCAGGGTCTAACATTTACTGTGTGGATTTCTATTATTCAATTAAGTTCTTCGCATTTATCCTCCATAGAAGTCCTCGAACATTTCGCGCACTGTACGGCTGCTGCTAGGAGATTTCGCTCTCTTCAAGAGTGTCGTTAAATGTTGATCGAGTTGAATCTCTAGCAACCTTGGAGATAGTCGAGCTAAGGTGTTTCCCACGAAGATTGCAAGAGGGTTTTACAGCAGAGACAGAACCACCACTTGTTTCTTCATAGACTGCACCACTAACTACTACACCGCTACCTCTAAGCGAAAATCATTAAAGCCAAAGCGTACACCTCTGCACGCCAAAGGACAATGACGGTAGATGCCATGCTATGATATTTTACTAGAGTAATGATACACCAAAAGTTCTTGGTCGTAGGTTCAACTTAGCGCGAGACAAACACGCTCCATGCTTCTGCCACTGGCAAAGCGGTGCTAGACCTTCATGGGGAAAGTTCTCACTGATTGATGAAGGCCGATATGAAGGGGATGTGCCGTAGCGTAGAAAGCGTGGTGTGCAGAATGGACGCCAGTAGTGTAACGGATAGAGCACAGCGCTTCCGGATAGAGTGAGGTGCAGGTTCTAATCCCACCTGACGCGAAAGTTTTGCGCATACAATAAATTATTGGGTATATTTATGAAATCCAACCACCGCTAAAGCGGTTGAATGAAAATAATTTCAAATGAATTTTATTTCGAATAACGAAAAAACTTAGCAGTACAACCAATCTTCGCCACTTTCGAGCGCTTTCACTGCGTCTCTTAGCTCTGTGATTTCCTTTTCCCTTCTTCCAATCCTCTCTTTCATCGATATGTATGTCTCGTAGAATAATAAGTCCAAAAGCTGATCTCTCTCAGCTGGATTCGCTCCTGTACCACTATAGTAAGCGTCATTGCGCTCTTTCTGTAAAAGCTGTTTTCAAAAAATGACCACAGGGTATCTTTAGAAGATCACAAATGTGCATAATGAGAGCTATCTAGGAAAAGCGTTCTGCTGAGAAACTGATAGTAAGCGTTGCATAAAAATCATGAGCTGAAGTACGTGATCAATTTAACCCTTTCAGGAACGACCTGTACCATGAATAGTACACCGCGCCTTTTCGTGATTTTCTCGTCTAGCACAGATTTTTCCGTAGACCTCTAGTAGTTGATCGACAGCTAAAAAAATTAGCTTCAAGTGTTAAGCTTGAGTTTTGGAAATGTTTTCTCACTGAGCTGCAACAACGAAGAGAAAGTTATTTTGTCTTAGTAGTGTATAATGATTTGCGCTCGTGTTTGGTTAGCTTTTCCCACCAAAGTTTCTAGTAGTCATTCGATAGGTGGAAAAATTACAGTTCTACCGCTATACTTTGTTTTTACAAATTCTTTTCTATTGAGCTGATAAAAAGAAGAGAAAACTACGATTCCTTCTGCGTAGTGCACGAAAAGTGTTTTGTACTCGTGTTCGCTTGGCTTTCCCAACAGACAAGTTTTATCTCTAAGGTTCTTGTAATCATTCAATAGCTAAAAAACGCCAATTTTAATCGCAAACTTAATTTTGAAACAAAATATTCTATTAAGCTGTGATGACGACGAAGGTAAATTACGTTTCGCGTTTTCCTCCCGAAACCAAATATACCAACAGTATACGGTACATGACCCTCTCCTGGCTTTTTCGAGGGGCCCGGGTCTTCACTAGGACTTCAAGTAATCATTCGATAGCTAAAAAATGTAGATTTGAAAACTAGGGTTATTTTTAAAAAAGTTTTTTTTGGTGCGTTGTAGCAAAAGAGAATATTACGATTTACCTCCGCAATATATAGTTTTGCCTACATATTTGCATAGCGATAATTCAGTTTTAGAAATGTTATCATTTATGGCATCAGATGGCTACTATACTTCGATGGAAAGCTACTACATGGATCCAACCGATCGAACCACTAAAACCGAGTGTAAAACATAGTTTCATTTTCGTCGCTACAGCTCACTTAAAAAAAACCCAAAGCCAAATAAGCTATCATAATCACCGAGATCTGAGCTATTCAATGGTTACCTAAGGTCTAGGGGGAAAGCTTTCTTCATGGAAATAGGTAAGTCCCAGAAGGGTTTCAACGTTTAGTTCTAGACGACCTGACATCGCATGCACTATACAACATCATTATTGACGAGCTATTCATTGATTTCTGATTTTCAATCACTATAAAAATTCTTGAGTATTGCATATAATCAGGTACATCGACATTTATAGATTTATATCATGATATTCTTTGCACAACTTATTACAATTGAGAAAATTCTTATTCACACATAAGAATTATAAGAATTATATTTGTACCAAAAGCATACGAAAGTGTAGAGAAAACGGTGGATTGTCGAAGTATTAAGTATTATAAGAAAACTAGAAATACTTCCAAAATGAAGGAAAAACTCCTAACTCATCAACAAAAATTGTGCGCCAGCGATTTCAACTGCGGTCCCGAAAGGGTTAAAAATCTCAAATCACTAAAACCATTGCTATAAAAATACTTCACGCTATGGGCAAAATAACGAAAATTTTCACACGGGGTGAGTCTAATAGAACGTTGCAGATGGGGACGTAACTGTTAGATTCCCTTGGCGCTACACATCTCTAATTACGAGTTATCGAAGTCCGGGATTTCCACGTGGATGCGGCTGTGTTTTTGATCGTTTTTCTTTTGCATCTTTGACAATAAGGCGAACTAGACGAAGCGATGTAGAAATACGGCCCATCGTAATAAACTGGACCATACGTATGCAACTCAACAGAAACTCTGCCTTTAACTTGGAAATTCCAAATAATATTTGTTTTTTCTGGACAGTATTCATGCAGGACTTCGACTGTACAGTGGTTACTAGGCGCCTTCTGTAAGGGTGACACGCGGGTTTAACACCCTCCCCCCCGGTTCAAAGTTTTGTATATCACTCAATATGACTAAATACTCACATTCACTTCATTTTATCACTTGATCTGACCCGTATCACAACTTTTTACTGCGTGGGATCTCAGTATTTATATCATTCGATTTGTATCCCTTCTTGTTCGAGAATTTCATTTTCTTCACGAACGTTGTCAAATACTGGTCTACCACACCTTCATTTTAAGGAGAGCCAGGCTAAGGCGCTCCGTAGGGCGTTTCATTATCTGATTGTTGGGTAGTTTTGTGGGATAAAAACCAACTCTGCGTCAACACCACTAACCATTCTCCCACTGCCCCACATGATCCGCTGCAGGAGTATAATGTTTTCATATTATCCAATAATATGAAGTGCTGTGCAAAAATATTTGCTTCAGCCGGGATTCGAACCCAGATCTCTTTCGGAGAGCGCGTGCTGAACCGCCTCACCACGGACGCACGTTTTGCACAGCACGCTTTTTACTCTAAATAATTGGGTATTTATAAGATCATAACACCGCAAGAAGCGGTCACATTAATGAATTTTTATTGACTATTGATACCCAATATCTGTTTGACAGTGAGTTCAATGTCGATAACGGCTGCACCGCCAGACCGTCGACGGTTGGCTGTTGACGGATAACGCGTTTAGCGTAAAAAGAGTGCTGCGCAAAACGAGCGCCGGTGGTGTAACGGTTCAGCACACGCTCCCGGATAGAGTGAGATTTGGGTTCGAGACCCGGCTAGCGCAAATGTTTTTGCACAGCACTCCACATTATTGGGTATATTATAAGATCATAACACCGCAAGAGGCGGTCAAATAAAGGAATTTTAATAATCATATTATCGCTAAACAAAGTTCGCCAGATACACCTTTCTCCTATACGTGTTGTGTTTATAAATAACACAATAAAGTGAAAGGTTTGCTAAATTTCTTAATTTTCTCTCAACAGATAAGAGCAGAAGTTGATTCAAAAGTTTTTATCCATTGCATCGACTGTTTTTATAAGCTCGTGATAAACATTCAAAATAATTCCAAAAGAATGCTTGAAGCCAAAACGAGGTTGGTAGGCGCCAGGGCCATACAGCGATGTTTCGGAGGTTTCGGCCTCCTCGTCAGTGACCCCCGCCCCACATTAAGCCCTGGCCTTGTAGCAAGGAGGGAGGCGTATGAGGTGATGGCACAGTGTACAATGACACTGGTCCATCATCACCTCTCACTCGATGGATTTTGGCTGGTAGAACAAAACTGATCCACAGCATCGACTTCTTTGAAACCTCGCAATAAACATTCAAAATTAAGCCTAAACGAGGTTGGTACGCCGGGGCTATACACCGATATTATTATGTCAAAGGCTTTTATTGTTACTACTGGAGCCTATGAAAAGTGTATTCTGACCAATCATAAATCGCGGTGAACTACAACGATGTGCCTAAACTTACGAAAATATCTTTAAGCTCTTTATTTATCTGTAAAACTTGTAGACGAGCAAGGGCGAGACGTGTTTTCCACATTCTCACCATTTGGTTGCCTTCGTTCAGTTGATCAGTGAGCGAGACAAGCCTGAACGAAAAATAGCGGATGACAAGCATATCGTAGACAAGCGACACTACCAAACAGCTGTTTTTTCAATCGATTGTACTACTAACTAACTATTTTTCAGTCAATAAAACTGCCTGTAAACTTACTTTTCAATCAAAGTCGCTGTATCAGCAGACTCGAGCTCTTCACGATTCAACTTGATACACTTAGGAGATACCAGCGCCGTTTCCGCATTCTCACTGACCCGTTTCATCACTGAAAGGAAGGCCAACGTGGAAGAACAATGACTGCATTCAATCAGGACAATATAGCAGTACCTCCAGTCGTTCAAAAAAATCGTTCCTAAGTGATTTCAAATGGATACCATATCTATAAGCACTATGAGAAGGAGCAACACAGAATTCAATATGCCTTGCAATTTTTGCCCGACTGACGAGATCGCAAGATCGAAACACGTGTATCGGGCTCTATAATCAGCCCTCCTTCAACAGACCACTGACATGCGTGGCTCAAAAATGATTGCAAGGCATACTGAATTTTGAGCTGTGGTCTTAAGAAAACACTCGAAATGAAAACAACACAGAATTATCGAGAACAAAGATACAAACGCTCAAAAAACACATTTCGACGTATTCGTAAGTTTCGAGGGGTGTAGATCTACACTCGGATGATCAAACGACATGTCTTAGAACTGCCTGCTACTTATTTTTGAGCCACGCATGTCAGTGGTCTGTCAAAGAGGGCTGACTTATAGAGCCCGATACACGTGTTTCGATCTTGCGATCTCGTCAGTCGGGCAGTTACTCGTCTTTGGCCAATCCTGTGTGGGTGCTTCAATCCCCACACTGAAAGTTAGCGACGGCGAACGTATTACACTTTATGTGCAGTGAAATTATCACCGCACAGAGTGTTGTATGCTCGATTGCTCGTGGCTAGTATACTCAATATCTCATATCCTTCGTTTCGATGGTTTCTTGAGACAACATCTCAAATTTCAATATGCCACAAAATCATTTTTGAGCCACGGATGTCGTGTGGTCTGTTGTGGAATAATGAGCATACTAGCCATGAGCATTCGAGTGCACAACACTTTGTGTTTGGTGAGATTTTCACTGGACATAGAGTGTAAAGCGTTCGTCGTCGCTAACTCTTAGTGTGGGGACTGGAGCACCCACACAGGATTGGCAAAAGACGAGAAAGGGTAACTGTCCGAGTGACGAGATCGCAAGATCGAAACACGTGTATCGGGCTCTATAAGTCAGCCCTCATTGACAGACCAGTGACATGCTTGGCTCAAAATATTATCAGGCATGTTGAAATTTGAGCTGTGGTCTTGAGAAAACACTCTAAACGAAAGATATGTCTTAAAACTTTCGGGAACGTGGACCCACGGCCTCTGCATCTGTTACTGGCAACTCGGAACGGTCCGCCCCACCTCAACTACATCTCTAACTCAGCATGCTACGTCTAACAATGTCAGGCTGTTGTGCCTAACAATGGTACGCTGAGGGTTAGAGACGGAGGGGAGGTGGAGCAAACCGTCCGGTGCTGCCAGTTAGAACAAGGCTTCGATCCACTGTACCGTAAGGGTTAATAATGCAACAATCGACAGCAGAACACTAGATGCAAACAAATCAGAATTGGTAGAAAAAATGGTCTTATAGGAAATCAGATCATCGCGATCAAGCGCCACTAGCAATAACTCCCCCGAATGACTGCTATTTTCTTATTTCACACGTTTTTGACTGTCAATCTACCTACTTCAAAGTAACCATCATAGCTGTCCCTTGCATTGGTGGTTCAGTGGTGGAACACTGGCCTGCCACCCGGGTAACCCGAGTTCAATCCCGGTTAATGCACCACCTCATATCGGTTTCATTGTGGAATGAGTAGAGGGATAAAAAGCTGAAAGGTTAAAGCTCTTGGCGTTGATCAATCCCTGAGGGATCGGCCATGCTTTCGTCTCAAATTTTTAAGTTCGTTTAAGGTGATTGAATGCATATCCGACCTTTACAATGACTCGCGGTGGCCTCCCGCTGATCTAAGTCAATGCTGCTTATCCTCCCAAACAGGACTAAGACCAAAATGGTACCAATTTACCGACTCCGGAGGGATGGATGACTTGGTGAGCTATGAGCGCGAGATCGAACCACTGACCTCGTGTGCGACGCAGAGCACCTCTACCCACTGCGCCACATGAGCTCGAGTAGAGGAATAGTTTAGCCTTATTGGCGATATCACAAGAATATGTTAGTACACGTCATTCACATAAATATTCACAAACGGTTAATTTCCTAACGATATGCAGAGATCTTTTAGCACATGTTCAGGAGCGCATGTGGCACAGTGGCTAGAGGAGATCTACATCGCACACAAGGTCAATGGCTCGATCCCGCGTTTCGTGGCTCACTAAGCTCTCCATCCCTCCGGTGTAGATGAATTGGTAAAGGGCTTGTCTGGAGAGTAAACAGCATTAACTTGATACATTTGTTTGCCAACCATCGCGAGTCATCGCTAAGAACCAGATACGTATTTGATCAACCGGAAACGAAGCTAAAGAGTGAAGATGAATGCGCGGCGCATCCCTCAGGAGTCGATCAACGACGACAAGCTTATCCGGTATTGTCCATTATGAGGCGACAGATAATAAAACCGATCTCATTCGCTGGAAGGAATTCTTCATATTCTGCATGTTCATATGCCCGAAAATCGATAACTATTGCGTCGGTTCACGTGAACGTCTCACTCACCGGCACGTGAATTGGCCAAAGACGCTTTGGCTCGCGTATGCGAAAAAATAACTTATTTTCCCTTTTGCATTGCAAAGTAGCGGTCTTTCCAGAAAATAAGCACAGCGTTAGAATCAGCAAACATTACGTTATCGAATGATTACCGACAGTCCATAGAAAGAGCTCTGTGCGGCGAGAAATATGCGCATCTAAGACATAGATTTGCGCGAATTTTACAGCGTTATGAAGGGGCCTTCTTTAGAAAAGTGAGGCTGTAGGTCGAAATCTCAGCTTTCGGATGACTATTAAACTGACATAAAAAGTTGCTCGTGCAGCGAATGAGATCGGTTCTTCATTTGTCGCGTCATGATGGACAAGTATCCTTAACGTATCCTTTTCATGTAGACATTTTATAGTACCCGTTAGAGGAGAAGTAGAGGGCTAATTCGGGTAAAGTAGAAACAATACCAGTGGGAAATCATCTTATTTGACCGCCCATTGCGGTGTTATGATGTTTTAAAATAACCCAAGTAATGTAGAGTGGTATGCAAAACGTTTGCGACAGCCGGGATTTGAACCCAGACTCTTTCTGGAGTGGAGTGCAAAACGAGCGTCGGTGGTGCAA
>JAHQIW010005415.1:0-11790 GCA_019055375.1 Parelaphostrongylus tenuis
AGAACCAATGACAACGATAAATCATTCACAAGAACGATGGCAGACCACGGCATCACACGGAGAACGATAACTCCCTATGCCTCGTGGCAAGGGGCATTCCACAAACGGCTGATAAAGTCGGTAAAATACTCCATCTACAAAGTGTTGCAGAAAACGGTTCCAACATCGTCTCAAATGTCGACTCTATTGGCGGAAATTGAAGGAAGTGCAAAACACGAGGGCGTTAAGATACGTCGGGAGAAGACTTTGAGGATTCACTTGTCTTTAGCCCAATCGACTTTATACAACGGAAACATGATGCTTACGTATCCAATGGACTTAGTCGCAACTCAGGATGAGGACAAGGATTATCCTTCACCGGACGAAACTGCATTAATTAGGGCACGACAGCAAGCAATCAAAGCACTGACACCAAGCTACAAGTTAAGAGAACGATAATGGAAGATCTGGAACCAGCAGTACCCCAGAAGTTAACGAGAGAGACATAACACAATATGGATAATAAAGGGCCCGACAAGGCCATCAAAGTAGGAACTGTCTTACTCATATACGAATCAGTACTACCTCGGAACGGCTGGAAAGTGGTGGACCGCATCTTTAACCTACAACCAGTTTATACAGCGGAGCGATACGAGAGGTGCACGTCAGATCACCCCACGTCCGCATTATCAATAGACGAGTCAACCTACTGATATCTCTCGATTAGACGATGACGATGAACAACCACTGCAAACGCGAAGCGTAAGCGGATCACGACAATCCAGCGACGACCATCAGAACAGGCAAGAAATCGTACAGAGAGATACAACTTCTACCCACGAGTAAATGCACATGACAGTAGATCGTCGTCAACGCAACAAGACGATAGCAACTAATCATTCCAGCGACGTCGGCCAAAAGAACCAAACAAGCCAATGTCTATGGTTCTCACTTAGCACATTACTACCAAATTGCAGATCTACCACAGTCATTTATGACGAGCAACGAGCACATGGACATGTGATCACACTGTCGCTGAGTCCAACTATGACAACTCATGCGCTTTCGTTGCTATTTTTTCTATTATTTTAGTTAGTGAGTGACAATATAGCACAACGCGTTGTTTAGGTGAAGCTATTCTATACACAAAAACTGAACACATCACCACAGAAGCGAGAAATCACCAGTCACATCAGTACATACGCTTTAGGGAAAAAAAAGCTTAAAAATCTGACTCTGTATCTCCCGAGTAAACGTAATCATTAATTAATAGAATGACAGATGATACAAATGTCGACAACAGCACTAGGATGTTTTTTTTTCCTTTTTCTACCCCACATTTTCTCCTGGGTAATAGAAAAGTCAAAAGTCAAATACACTTATTCATCACATATTGATCAGCAAAAGTGGTAGTTTGAGATGACAAAAAGCAAACTCCTCTAAGCGCTTAGCATGTCCAAAACGACCACATCGCAGCCTCCCTTCTACCGTGTCAGCTGCCAACTTTCTTCTTCTTCCGGCTGCAACTCCTGCTTCTCACTAGCAACATTGGATTCCGGATCCTCTTTCGGTCTAGTTCGGTATGTTCAGAAGCAACTTGCTCAATCACATATCGACGATATTGATAAAGCTCCTTCTCTAGTTCAGCGATTTTTGCGTCACGCTCGGAAATCTCTTGAGCATAGTCTATGAAATACAGTTCAAAATGAAACGGTAGAATCACATCGGCGGATATGTTGTACTTTCTCTTAAACGAAGATGAAACGAAGCGCTTACCCTTTTTTTCTTTTCTAATCGCACAAAGAGCACTGTGCGCAAGAGCAAGTTTGTTTTCTATGTAAGCGATTTTACGAATGTTTTTCTCACTTTCGGGCACTTCTTCACAAGATTCTTCTTCGAAGCGAGAAATTCATACAAGATCTTGCTGAAATTAAGACGAAAAAATAATGTTGAGACTTTAGACTTGGATTGGTGAACGGTGATAACAATCACTACAACTTATATTGATGTTTTATATGTGAGACACATATGATCAAAGGCGCTCCAAACTAAGGTATCTTAACTCTATACAAAGTTCTTCAGGAACATATCCATCCAGAAATCACATTGTAATCCTAAACAGTTGCACAGTTTGATGCGCTTCGAGATAAGGAGATGATAAAACGGCAGCATTCCACCACTTTCCCTTAAGTTTATTCAGTACTTCAAAACCTAACGATATAGCGGCTCATTTCGTAAGTTTTGCCATAAAGCAATGAACAGCAAAGTTACTAACTCAGAGGCAACTGAAAGTGCATGATTTTCATATCATTCACTGAGCATTTCTTTGCAAAGACATTGGTATGCAGCTTGCTTACACTTCACTTGCTGTAAAACGGCGCTGTCTTGAGAACAAATTCGCTTGCTACTCATGAACGGACGGTGCGTAACGGAAAATTCTAGTGAACAAGGCGCACAAGATTAATGGAGCTTGGGCAATGATACGGTTGCAAAAAAGACGCTACGTAGTTTTTCGAACTTTAGAGCCAGAGAGAACAATCTGGACGATCAGTCACTATGGCCGTTCAAAGATACGCTGTAGCGTAGAAAGTGTGGTTTGCAAAATGGGCGCCAGTAGTGTAACGGATACAGCACGCGCTTCCGGATAGAGTGAGGTTTGGTTTAGTCGCACCTGACGAGAAAGTTTTGCACATCACTGTATATTACTGGGTATTTCTATGAAGCTTATCACCGCTAAAGCGGTTAATAGAAATGATATCAAATGAAATCCATTTCGAATAACGAAAAAATTAGCACTACAAACCAATCTTTGCCACTTTCAAGCGCTTTCACTGCGTCTCTTAGTTCTGTGATTTCCTTTTCCCTTCTTCCAATCCTCTCTTTAATCGATATGTATGTCTCGTAGAATAATGGGTCCGAAAGCTGATCCCTCTCTGCTGGATTCGTTCCTGTACACCATAGTAAGCGTCATTGCGCTCTTTCTGTAAAAGTTGTTGTTAAAAAATGACCACAGAGTATCCTTAACAGATCATAAATGCGCATAGTGAGAGCTATCTAGGAAGGGCGTTCTGCTGAGAATTGATGATAAGTGCCTACATAAGAATTATGAGCTAAGTTATGCGATCAATTTAACCCTTCCAGGACGACGTGTACCATGAATAGTACACGCGCCTTTCCGTGATTTTCTCGTCTAACACAAATTTTTCCGTAGACCTTCAGTAGTTAATCGACAGCCAAAAAAATGCACTTCAAGTGTTAAGCTTGAATTTTGGAAACGTTTTCTCACTGAGCTGCAACAACGAAGAGAAAGTTACTTTGTCTTAGTAATGTATAATAATTTGCGTTGTGTCTGGTTAGCTTTTCCATCAAAGTTCTAATAGTCATTCGATAGGTGGGAAAATTTCGGTTCTATCGCTATACCTTATTTTCACAAATTCTTTTCTGTTGAGCAGATAGAATGAAGAGAAAACTGTGATTCCTTCTGCGCAGTGTATAATAAGTGTTTGCACCCGAGTTCGCTTGGCTTTTCCAACAGACAAGTTTTATCACTAAAATTCTTGTAATCATTCATAGCTAAAACACGGAAATTTTAGTCGCAAACTTAATTCTGGAACAAAGTATTCTACTGCGCTGTAATAATGACGAAGGAAAATTACTTTTCTCGTTTTCCTCCCAGAATCAAATATACGAACAGTATATGATACATGGCCCTTTCTAGTTTTTTCGAGGGGCCCAGGTCTTCACGAGGACTTCAGGTAATCATTCGATAGTTAAAAAATGAGATTTGAAAACTAGGCTTGTTTTCTGAAAAGGTTTTTTGGTGCGCTGTAGCAACGAAGAGAATATTACGATTTACCTCTGCAATGTTTGAAAGTTTTGCCTCCAATTTGCATGGCTTTTTCGCCAACTAGAGTGCTCCATTGAAGTTTCATCATTTTCTCAATAGCTTCAAAATGATAGTTCTAATATTAGACTTGTTTCCTAGAAAAGCCTTTTCAGTGAAAAAAATTACGTTTCACCGCTGACACTTATTATTCGCAAGGCTGGCGAATGTGCTTGTTTTTCAAAGATATCTAATTACAATTAAATAAGCATCTGATGGGGGAAATCTTTATGATTTCGAATCTAAAGCTGTACACTGAAAGTCTTCATAGAGTGCTATGAAAGCGAAAAAAAAGAAAACATTTTACACTCAAATCAGTTGACCTTTGATTTGAACCTCAAACCAGGTTTACTGGTTACGTAAAATGAAAATTAAAAGCCGATATCTATGAATTTATGAGAAAAGTTCTTACTACAACTACGTCAAACTCAAAAAAGCTTCCGAGCGGAGAAAATTTCCTAAACAAATAACGAAAATCGCGCACTTACGAGACGACGATTAAAATCACTGGGCACGGTGTTATCAGAGAGGCGCAATTTCCGTTATTTATTTAGGAATTTTCCATCTGTTGCGAGGAAATGTAGCGATTTATTCCGATATTCTGACACAACACGTTCCCCTTTACATGCTCATATGCCTTGATTTGAGGACAGCGCAGCTAATAGATCGCTCTATCAAAGACTCAATCCCTATCCAGAAGGAAGAAGGAGGAAGAAGCACATCCATAGATGTTGGTCTCGATCCTCCTCCGAATGGAACAGATGTTTTGACCGAAGAGAGTGGTCCGTATCCTTTCACATTTTGAGCCTGTATTTTGAAGTAATATTTAATCTTCGGCCGAATATTTCGGGTTTCGTGGCTAGTTTGTCGCCTTCGGCATAGAGAATAGTCCAATATTTGCCCGCAAGCATAAAACGATCCGTGTAATAGATGGGGTATTCCCCTGTTTCTTCACTGGATACTTGGGTAGTTGTCGACTGAGTAGCACATCCTCAGGATGACCACACTTTATCCTTCTACATTTTGTTGCATGTCTCATATGTGCGAAGAAAACTTTAGAATAGAAAGTAACTTTCTCCATTCTCTTACAGCACCCTAAAAAATTTTTTTGGAGCGATAATTCAGATTTAAAAATATCATAATTTATTGGCATCAAATGGCTACTATACTTCGATGGAAAGCTAACATGAACCCAACCGATCGAACCACTAAAAGCGAGTGTGAAACATAGTTTCACTTTCGTTGTTACAGCTCACTAAAAAGCCTAAAGCCAAATAAGCTATCATAATCACCGAACTCTGAACTACTCAATGATTACCTAAGGTCCAAGGGGAAAGCTTTCTTCATGGAAATAGGTAAGTCCCATAAGGGTTTCAGCGTTTTGTTCTAGACGACCTGACATCGCATGCACTATACAACATTATTGACGAGCTATTCATTGTTTTTTCTGATTTTTAATCACTACAATAATTTTTGAGTAATGCATCTAATCAGATATATCGACACTAATAGATTTATATCATATTCTTTGTACAACTTATTACAATTAACAGAATTCTTATTCACATATAAGAATTATAACTGCACCAAAAGCATACGGAAGAGTAGAGAAAACGGTGGATTGTCGAAGTACTAAGTATCACAAGAAAACTAGAAATACTTCCAAAACGGAGAAAAAACTCCTAACTAATCAACCAGAATTTATCCGCCAGCGATTTCAACTGCGGTCCCGAAAGGGTTTAGAATTTTTCTCAAACACTAAAGTCATTGCTGTGAAAATACTTCGTGATCTGAGCAAATGATAATGAAAATTTCCACACAGGGTGAGTCTATTAGAAGTTGTAGATGGGGACTTCACTGCTAGATTCCCTTGGCGTTACACATCTCTGATTAGAGGTATCAAAGTCCGGGATTTCCACGTGGATGCGGCTGTGTTTTTAATCTGGTAATCATTTTTGGGCCACGCATGTCGATGGTCTATTAAAGAGGGCTGACTTATAAAGCCCGATACACGTGGTTTCGATCTTGCTCGAACTGCCCGATTGACGAGATCGCAAGATCGAAACACGTGCATCGGGCTCTAAAGTCAGCCCTCTTTGATAGACCACTGACATGCGTGGTTCAAAAATGATTACCAGGCATACTGAAATTTGAGCAGTGATCTTAAGAAAACACTCGAAACGAAAGATATAAGTTTTTGATCGTTTTTCTTCAAAACATTGACAATAAGGCGAACTAGACGAAGTAATGCAGAAATACTGCCCATCGTGATAAACTGGACCAAACGTATGCAACTGAACAGAAATAGTGTCTTAAATTGGAAATTTCGAACAATATTAGGAAATTTTGAACAATATTCATGCAGGAGCTTCGGCTGTACAGTGGTTCTTACGCGCCTTTTGAAAGGGTGACACGAGGGTTGAACACCCTCCTCCCCCCCCACGGTTCAAAGTTTTGTATATCGCTCAATATGACCAGATACTCACATTCACTTCATTTATCACTTGACTGAGCCGTATCACAACTTTTTTGCTGTGCGGATCTCAGTACTTCTGAATTCGATTTGTATCCTTTCTTGCCTCCAGGATTCACCCTCATTTTAAGGATAGTCAGGCTAAGGCGCTCCGTAGGGCGTTCATTATCTTGATTGTTGGGTAGTTTTGGGGAAGGGTGACCAACTCTGCGTCAACATCACTAACCACTCACCCACTACCCCACATGATTGGCTGCAGGACTATAATATATTCATATTATCCAATAATGTGGAGTGCTGTGCAAAAACAATGCGTCAGCCGGGATTCGAACCCAGATCTCACTCTTTCCTGGAGCGTGTGCTGAACCGTTAGACCACCGATGCTCGTTTTGCACAGCACGCTTTTTACTCCATATTATTGGGTATATTATAGGATCATGAGCGTATGTGGCGCAGTGGTTAGAGGTGCCCTGCGTCGCACACGAGGTCACTGGTTCGATCTCGCGCTCATGGCTCACCAACCATCCATCCCTCCGGGGTCGGTAAATTGGTACCAGACAGGTCTCAGACTTGTCTGGGAGGATAAGCAGCACTGACTCGGTTCAGCGGGAGGCCACCGTGAGTCATTGTAAAGGCCAGATGTGCATTCAATCACCTCAAACGAAGTTAAAAATTGAAGCCGAATGCATGGCGCATCCCTCAGGGATTGATCAACGCCGAGAGCTTTATCCTTTTATTACAGGATCATAACACCGCAAGAGGCAATCAAATAAATGAATTTCAATTGACTATTAATACCGAATATCTGTCAACATAAGTGGGTTGAATGCCGATAGCGGCTGCACCGCCAGACCGTCGACGGTTGACTGTTGACAGATAACGCGTTGTAGCGTGAAAAAAAGTGCTGTACAAAACGAGCGTCGGTGGTGTAACGGTTCAGCATACGCTCCCGGATAGAGTGAGATCTGGGCTCGAATCCCGGTTGACGCAAGTGTTTTTGCACAGCACTCCACATTACTGGGTATATTATAAGATCATAACACCGCAAGAAGCGGTTAAATAAATGAATTTCAATATTCATATCACACCTAAACAAAGTGGCTTCGCCAGATACACCTTTCTCCTATATGTGTTGTGTTTATAAGTAACCTAATAAAGTGGAAGGTTTGCGGAATTCCTTAATTTTCCCTCAGCAGATAAGAGCGAAATTTGATTCAAAGGCTTTTATGTTGTTACGACTCAAGTGCCCATGAAAAGTGTATTCCGACTGAAATCCTTTTTATTTAACCGCTTCTAGCGGTGTCATGATGTTTCAAATAGATACCCATTGATGTAAAGTGATGTGCAAAACTTTCCGGTCAGGCGGGACTAGAACCCGCACCTCACTCTTTCCGGGAATGCGTGCTCCATCCGTTACAGTACTGACGCCCATTCTGCAGACAGACAGCTGGCGGCTGATAGATAGATGCGCCATAGCGTAAAAGGAGCGATGTGCAAAATGGGCGTCAGTAGTGTAAAGGATTGAGCACGCATTACCAGAAAGAGTGAGGTGCGAGTTCTAGTCCCGCCTGGCGCTAAAGTTATGCACATCACTCTACATGAATGTAATCCGACTAATCAAAAACCGTGGTGAACTACGACGATATGGATAAACTTACGAGGACATCTTTAAGCTCTTTATCTATCTGCAAGACTTGAAGACGAGCAAGGGCGAGACGTGTTTTCCACATTCTTACCATTTCGTTGCGTTCGTTCAGTTGATCAGTGAGTGAGATAAGCCTGAACGAAAAATAGCGGATGACAAGTATATCGTAGACAAACGGCACTACCAACAGCTGTTTTTCAATCGATTGTACTACTAACTAGCTATTTTTCAATCAATAAAACTGTCAATAAACTTACTTTTCAATCAAAGTCGCAGTATCAGCAGACTCGAGCTCTTCACGATTCAACTTGATACACTTACGAGATACCAGCGCCGTTTCCGCATTCTCACTGAGTCGTTTCATCACTGAAAGGAAGGCCAACGTGGTAGAACAAAGACTGCATTCAATCAGGACAATATAGCAGTACTTCCAGTCGTTCAAAAAACCATTCCTAAGTGATTTCAAATGGATACCATATCTATAACCACTATGAGAAGGAGCAACACAGAATTCAATATGCCTTGCAAATTTTGCCCGACTGACGAGATCGCAAGATCGAAACACGTGTATCGGGCTCTATAAGTCAGCCCTCCTTTAACAGACCACTGACATGCGTGGCTCAAAAATGATTGCAAGGCATATTGAATTTTGAGCTGTGGTCTTAAGAAAACACTCGAATTGAAAACAACACAGAATTATCGAGAACAAAGATACAAACGCTCAAAAACACATTTCGACGTATTCGTAAGTTTCGAGGGGTGTAGATCTACACACGGATGATCAAACGACATGTCTTAGAACTGCCTGCTACTTATTTTTTGAGCCACGCATGTCAGTGGTCTGTCAAAGAGGGCTGACTAATAAAGCCCGACATACGTATTTCGATCTTGCGATCCCGTCAGTCGGGCAGTTACTCGTCTTTGGCCAATCCTGTGTGGGTGCTCCAATACCCACAGTGAGAGTTAGCGACGGCGAACGTTTTACACTCTATGTCCAGTGAAATTATCACCGAACACAGAGTGTTGTATGCTCGATTGCCCGTGGCTAGTATACTCAATATCTCATATCATTCGTTTCGATGGTTTCTTAAGACAACATCTCAAATTTCAATATGCTACAAAATCATTTTTGAGCCACGGATGTCGTGTGGTCTGTTGTGGAATATCGAGCATACTAGCCACGAGCAATCGAGTATACAACACTCTGCGTTCGGTGATAATTTCACTGGACATAGAGTGTGAAGCGTTCGTCGTCGCTAACTCTTAGTGTGGGAACTGGAGCACCCACATAGGATTGACAAAAGACGAGAAAGGGTAACTGCCTGACTGACGAGATCGCAAGATCGAAACACGTGTATCGGGCTCTATAAGTCGGCCTCTTTGATAGAGCGCTGACATGCGTGGCTCAAAAAATGATTATCAGGCATATTGAAATTTGAGCCGTTCTTAAGAAAACACTCGAAACTAAAGACATGCCTTAACACTTTCGGGAACGTGGACCCACGGCCTCTGCATCTCTGACTGGCAACTCTGAACGGTCACTCGATACAAGCAAATCAGAATTGGTAGAAAAGATTCTCTTATAGGATATCAGATCATCGCGATCAAAGCACCACTAACAATTGTTCCCCCGAATAACTGTTAATTTCTTATTTTACACGCTTTTGACTATCAATCTACCTACTTCAAAGTAACCATCATAGCCTGTTCGTTGCACTGGTGGTTCAGTGGTGAAAACGCTCGCCTGTCACCCGGGTGACCCGAGTTCAATCCCTGTTAATGCATCACCTCATAACGGTTTTATTCTAGAACGAGTAGAAGGATAAAAAGCTAAAAGGATAAAGCTCTCAGCGTTGATCAATCCCTGAGGGATGCGCCATGCATTCGTATCCAATTTTCTTACTTCGTCTGATGTGATTGAATGCATATCTGGCCTTTACAATGACTCGCGGTGGCCTACCTCTGATCCGAGTCAGTGCTGCTTATCCTCTCAAACAAGTCTGGGACCAGTGTGGTACCAATTTACCGACCCCGGAGGGATGGATGGCTTGGTGAGCCATGAGCGCGAGATCGAACCATTGACCTCGTGTGCGACGCAGAGCATCTCTAACCACTGCGCCACACGCGCTCGAGTAGAGGGATAGCTTAGCCTTATTGGCGATTTCACAAGAATATGTTAGGCTTCATTGCCAATTGCGTGTGTTGTGCGCCATTTAATCTCACTCCATTATACCCATCTCCATCAGAGCTACTACTTTAGTTACTCGAAAAACTTTACAAAAATGGAAAAAAATCCTTAAATCTTTTCAGACTTTTTCCTATTCTATGAGGTTTAGCATGAATTACACGTCATTCACACAAATATTCACAGACGTTTAGTTTCCTAACGATATGTAGAGATCTTTTAGAACATGTTCAGAAGCGCGTGTGGTACAGTGGTTAGAGGAGATCTACATCGCACACAAGGTCGATGGCTCGATCCCGCGTTCATGGCTCACTAAGCTCTCCATCCCTCCGGTGTAG
This sequence comes from Parelaphostrongylus tenuis, assembly GCA_019055375.1. Classification (NCBI taxonomy): domain Eukaryota; kingdom Metazoa; phylum Nematoda; class Chromadorea; order Rhabditida; family Metastrongylidae; genus Parelaphostrongylus; species Parelaphostrongylus tenuis. Next base: position 10,504 of record JAHQIW010005415.1, read on the forward strand.
ATGAATTGGTAAAGGGCTTGTCTGGAGAGTAAACAGCATTAACTTGATACATTTGTTTGCCAGCCACCGCGAGTCATCGTTAAGACCAGATATGCATTTAATCACCCGAAAACGAAGCTAAAAATTGAAGATGAAAGCACGGCGCATCCCTCAGGAATCGAGCAACGCCGAGAAGCTTATCCGGCATTGTCTATTATGAGGCGACAAGTGAGAAACTGATCTCATTCGCTGGACAGGAATTTTTCATATTCTGCATGTTCACATGCCCGAAAATCGATGACCACTGCGTCAGTTCACGTGACCGTCTCATTCACCAGCACGTGTATTGGCCAAAGGCCGCTTCGCTCGCGTATGCGAATTCAATTTTGTTTTCCCTCTCTTGCATTGCAAAGAAGCGGTCTTTCCAGAAAATAACACAGCGTTAGAATCAGCAAGCATTACGTTTCGAATGATTAGCGATAGTCCGAAGAAAGAGCTCTGTTCGGGGAGAAACAAGCGCATCTGGGACATAGTTTTGTGTGAATTCTACAACGTTATGAAGGGTCTTTCCAAGAAAAAGTGAGGCTGTAGGTCGAAATTTTAGCTTTCGAATGATTACTAAACTCACACAAAAAGCCCCTTGTGCAGCGAATGAGATCGATCCTTCATTTGTTGCCTCATAATGGACAAGTATACTTACTTTTATCCTTTTCTGCAGACATTTTATAGTACCTGCTAGAGGAGAAGTAGGGTTAATTCGGGTAAAATAGAACAATACCGATCGGAAATCATCTTATTTGACCGCCCATTGCGGTGTTATGATGTTTATATAAACCCAGTGATGTAGAGTGGTATTCAAAAACGTTTGCGTCAGGTGGGATTTGAACCCAGACTCTTTCTAAAGTGGAGTGCAAAACGAGAGTCGGTGGTGGCAACGTTTTAGCAGATGCTCCCGAAAAGAGTAGGATCTGGGTTCGAATCCCGGCTGATGCAAACGTTTTTGCACACCACTCTACATCACTGGGTTTATAGAACAATACCCCTAAAAATCTGGGAAACTGTTTTAGGCCCTTCTGGAACTCGATATGCCGGTTGTGTGGGTACGTTTCAAAGGCCTTGACCGCCTCCTCAGAGCCACACACGCCTCACCAGTCAACTACCCTACTGATCCATCAAATATGATTTTATTTTGACGCCACTAGCGGTGTTATGATGTTACAAAATATACCCAATAGTGTAGAGTGTTGTGCAAAAACGTTTGCCGTCAGCCGGATTTTGAACCCAGACTCTTTCTAAAGTGGAGTGCAA
>JAHQIW010005416.1:0-82942 GCA_019055375.1 Parelaphostrongylus tenuis
CTCATTTTTGGCTAGTTGTAGGCTGGTGTGTGCTTACCGTAGATTCGCACGGCGTTCTACGATCGATCAATCACTGGGCTTGGGGCGACTTACATGTGGTGTGTAAATGTTGTTATCTAATTAGGGATTTTTTTTTTCCGCGTAGAAAAAACTTCAGATAAAATCTTTTATACTACGAGATATTCTCTACCCGCTCGTATGCTTTCCGTGCTATCAGCGAAGTGATACTGAGATTGCCGGCGGTTGTAAAACATAATTTTATTTTGAATGCTACAGCGTTACACGAAGGTTTTTTTAAAACGGCCATATTGCACAGTAGTAAGAGCATCAAGCTTTCGAATGTTTTCTAATACTCTTATTAGAAGTTCTTGTTCAATAAAACAAATCGTTTCTTTATTTGTCACCGTGCAACAGAAAAAAAACCATTGTTTCTAACTCAACGAGTTTTTCCTGGCACTTTTTTGTCGATAAACTGTCTGTTCTGCAGGAAACTTATCATGTTACCAGTAATAGTCTAAGCTTGTTTTTGTAATGCACGGATGAATTTGTGTGCATGAAGTAAGGGCATCAAGCTTACGACAGACTCATTTTCTTAACACAAAGTATCTAGTCGGAAGGGCGGCCGATGTGTCGATTTGGTGCTTCCGCTAACTTTTTCAAGGACCACCTAACTCCTTCTGCGCACTAGCATATTGTTCGACCGATTCGCACCAGATCACTGGAGCACCTATCCTGTTGCTTTGAAACGTAAATATCTCCCTTGATTGAGTTGTAATTTCATTTATCCTTCTCTCATGTTCCGGTAAAGGGGAAAGTGCGTACAATGGCCAGCTCATGAAAACGCTCCAGTTCGTTCCAGGGGGGAAATCAATTCACAGAAGGCATCCATTGCTTTAGATGATCATTAGAGAGAGCTAGTACAGTCTTGTATTATTTCATGAAGGTTTACGCTCGATAGGGGCTTATATTTTTATGCCAAGAAGATAGAACACTCCACGTTCTCAAAGTAACTTTTTACAGCAACAGAGCCACATTTATTCCTCAAATATAATGGAATAAGAACAATGTTTCGCAAATCCGTATAGAGAGCGTCTCTGTAGGAAATATCTTAATATTACCCGTTCATTTCACAAGTGAGAGAGTTAATGAAATTCTGCATTTAGGTGGCCATAGAACGGTCAGTTTCAAGTACTAATTCAAAAATGTCACCGAAAAATTATGAGAAAAACGCTTGAGATTCGTTTTCAATCGTACATTCATATCAGTAATCATTAGTATGCCGATGCGCGACGCCTCCTAAACACTGTTCGTATCTTTTCTATCGACAACTATTACTTATGACTGGGAAACATGTGTAAATCCTCTCCAAGACTTATTTTACTTTTTTATCGAGGTGTCATATACTGATTGGGATGCATCGCTGCGTGATGAATTCGTCCAGGTCAATGTTCTTTGTAATTTTTTCAGCGCATATAAGACCGTTTGTGCTCTTATACCTTCTATTTGAAACTCTTTTCGAGTACCTATCGATATACGTAGTCCGGCGCAAAAACCCCCAACAACCCATTATAGGCAAAACAACCTGTCAGAATATAAGATTTGATGTTGACTCTTGTTATATATCTTATACGTAAATAGTTTCCTATCTCGCTGTTTGTAATAGATCTGATGTTGACAAAATTAATCAAAGTTCGAGATTCCTTACGGAAAAGGATAAAGGGCAAAGGACAAAGCTCTCAACGTTGATCAACTCCTGAGAAATGCGCCATGCATTCGTCCACAATCTTTAGGTTCGTTTGAGCTGATTGAATGCATATCTGGCCTTTACAATAACTCGAGGTAGCGGTGGTCGACTGGTGGTGTATTAAGTCAATGCTGTTTATTCCCTCAGACAAGTCTAGTATCAATTTACCAAGCCCGAAGGTATGGAAGACACTGTGAGCCATGAGCGCAGGATAGAACCATTGACCTTACGTGCAAGGCTGCGCACCTCTAACCACTGCGTAGCATGCGCTCTATGAGAAAAAAACAACCAACATATATCTTGTTATATTCCCTTCCTGGTGACATATGGATGTATTTTACTTTAATTGTATTGATAGTAAAACTACTGCTACGTAATGACCACAGTTAATCACTGAACATCACGACTCAAAATGTTTAAATGTTTACTGCTTTATGACCACGTTTCCTTGAAGACGGCAGTAATTCGTCGGGCACTAATTGTCCATTATCTGCGCTTACGAGTAAGAATTTGGATTTTCCAGCCTGGATAATATCACATGGGATGAAATCCTGGAGTATAACGCGATAAATCCTCTCATTATTATTTGAGCCAACTTGTCATATGGTCTGGAAAGGGCTCTTGTACAGCCCGATACACGTGTTTCGTCCTTACAGACTCGTCAGTCGGGCAGAACCCGTCATCTTTCGATATTTTTATAGTAAGTTCTCTCGGAAAGCTCTACTCCCTTATAGAGTCATCGAAGATGAACGTTTTACACTCTATGTCAAGTGAAATTTCCACCTAACACAGAGTCCTTGCGCCACTCGATTGCTCGTTGGCTGGTACTTTATATCATATTATACCTTTATTTCGAGTGTTTACTTGAGAAAAAAACAGGAGGAACACGTGTATCGGGCTGCGCAAGAGGCCTTATCAGACCACATGACAAGTTCGTTCAAATAAGAATGAAAGGATCTATTGAAATTTGAGCTTGGTCTTAATAAAGCACTCAATATAAAGGTATATAAACGCGATATCTAGAATGCCTCCTACCGCGATGATGCGATAAACTATGGCCTGGATTGGAGCTTTGGTTGAGTATTATTCTGCACATTTAAATGAAATAGAAATTTCTGCAATGTAGTTGATGATGAATCGTGAACCTAATATCTTGGAAGTATGTAGTTTTTACAATTTGATTGTATGATCGAATCTAACATCTCATTGTAGAGCAACTTTGTTGACTTGCCACATTTTCAAAAAACTTATAGAAAACAAAACAATAGCAATAAATGGCTATTTAGATGATGCTCTGTACTATGCACCAAATTCTTTAAAAACTAATTTATTCATATAACATCAAACATAACAATCGGACTCACGAGTCCTCGCTACTCTTCACAAAAAAAAATTTCATGGTTACCCCATGACGTACCGTACAATCACAGCGGGAAATTGAAGTCACTATTGACTTAGTAACCAATGATCAGCTTCGCTGCGGCGAACTAGTCTCCTGTGATCATCGTTTCTATTGTTCGACTCACGAAAAAGGAAAAAGGCTTAAAATAGGCTTAAGAGACTTAAAAAGATTTGAATGGTCATAATGTCATACTCGAGTACACCATAGTGTATGTGCAGCACATTATGGGCTAACAAAACAACATTAGCAATAAACAAGTTGTTAAAATATAATTGATGAAATCGCGTTCACAATGGAAGCGAGAACAAAGCAATCAGTGAAATTACTCATGTAAAAAGGAAAAGAACCGGATCTTTGTTCTCATGACAAACATTACTCTATTGTACTTCACAATCGAACACGGAAGAGAATCTCTGGACCATCTTTGGCATCGTTTCCTCAACAGTTACGTCTCGATTACATTCTCTACTCAATGATGTCGCTTCAGCATCTTCAATACCACATCCGATTATCTGAACAAGTGTAATCTAAACAAAAACTCTTGCTGAAGATATACGTAAGATGACCTAACAGATTTTCACACTGTGAGACCTTTACTCAATTTAGTCACGAGAACGCGTTGTGCGTCGCCAATTGGCTGATGGGGCAGTTAAACGAGAACCAAAAGCAACCATGTGTTTTCGTAAGAAGCAGGTGGATTCAAATGGCCTTCTTGTTTTTGCATCACCAATTTGGCATATCTTTATTTCTACAAGTCATTTAGAACAAGACCTTGACATCAAACGACTGGAGAAGTACATGAAAAGTAGTTAGATTCGCCATCAATAAGGCTTTACTTGCCCTAAGGGAAGAACCAGCCAAACTAACCCTGAGTACTAAGCCTCCAAGCTCACAGCCGCAAGCTACACTTTGAGTATAAAAAGTAAAGAAAACCGTCCTCGTTTCCCTGCCATCAAACACCCATAATACGACAGCGTTGAGGACAAGTATGGATAGCTGCTAAAATCGGCTCGGATCCACATGCTGCCTGTCAGCATGCAATATCCCTAGACACTGGAAAACCAACAAGGCCGTGTTGTTGTTCGAAAAGGGAGAAGTTGACGCACCGGCAACTATCAACATCCAATGTGTTTGCTGTTTGTTGTCTAACATACTCTTCATTCGAATTATTATAAACAACTGACCCAACACTGGATGAAGGACAGCCCTGCGAACAAGCTGGGATTTGAAAAGGATCAAGGATCCATATCCACACGATAAAATGACTCAATGAAGTTTCGAGAGAGTACAAGAGACCGCTTTGTCTCACTTGGATGTATTTTGGATGTCTGCGATTCATGGAACAGAGGCAGTCACAGACGCTCTGGACAGTCAAGGAGTGATATGGTATTACCAACGACACAAAATAGGTTCGACAAAGTGATTTCATTTTGCCAAAATTATTCACTGCCATCTCCGAGAACGTCATGCGAACAACAAAATGCGACAGCGTGAGAGTAAAAATCTGTGGTCGACTACTACACCGTCTTCGATAGCAAGGACGTTCCTCGACTATCTCACGAAAACGATTTTCATGAGGAACGAATCAGTTTTGAATGCTCCACGGACGCTCAACAGAATGAATGTTCTCATACGGTCCAGTGACGCCTTCTAGGTCGGGATGAAGACGCCTTCTAGGTCGGGAAGATGTCGACTTTGCTTCAGAATTGAGCAGAAAAAGAGGTCTGCTTGAAGGACGTTAAAGAGCATTGAGGATGTAGTGAAGAGAACGCAGAAAGTCCAACACCGTTCCCACCGTTTTGACTCAACGATTACTTTTGTCTTGACGTAAGTTTCAAACCCTGCTCGCTAGGTAAACAGGATGAAGGACCAGTTAGCGTTATTGAACGGGCACTCGAAAAGTTAATGTTAGGAATATCTCGTATCTCGCACCTGAAAACAGAGAAAGATCAAAGATCCAGTGATCGAAAATCAAGGATACCGTTCTACACGCCAGGGCTATCGAAATAAGTAGGCTGGGGACATATGAGCTTCAATGACAACTGATAAACGAAACCGATAGGATTTCTCGGGATATCGACACACCACAGGACGATCAACCATCCGAAAGTCCAATGTCACAAAGAGCACAGAAGAGAGACATGGTGCCCAATGACTCTCTACAGCGAGAAGTACCCATTGGACTACACCTACGCTCAATAGGGAAATAATAAAAGTTTTAGTGGTGCCGGTTACATTACTCGACGATCAAAGAGGGGACAGATGATACAAATGAACAAAAAGATCTGTGGGGAAGAAACTCAAAGATTGAGTGGCATCTACGTATGATAATATTCAGATCTCACAAAAAAAATCCTAAACACTTCGAAAACACATTCAGACAAGTTAAAAAATCTTGCGTTTCAACTTTAAAGATATCCCACTAAAGAATAATGTAAAAAAAAGATAATACTACATTTTCGTATGGAAGTGTAGTTAAGAGTGATAAATAAACACTGTTGGTCAGAAAAATTATGGACGTTTAATTCATTTCTGTATAAGCTTGGATTTAAAGCGTTGAAAAGGCTGCAAAGATATCAAAGACCATAATTATAAACACGAACATATAAGTACGCTCATATCACTACCAACTCACATGATCAAACCACGATAAGTCGGTGTTACAATTTAAGGCCAAACCATGATATGAAACTCCATGTGACACTGCAATTCCAAGAGCAGCCAGCTTTCGATTCCCACCAACCCACACACCTGCAGATCTCAATCCATCGTCTTTGCTCGAAACTAACTTTCAAAGTAACAAATTTCAATAGCGAATGATAATATATTGATCATGAGTGACAAAGAATTGAAATTGAATTCTCAATTCATAGCAATTTCTGAGTTGGAATTAGAAACAGGTCTGAACTGTGACAGTACACGGAAATGTTATGCTGCTAAATCATTGACAAATTGAAACAAGCATGAGTGACCAAAGGAATTCATTCCAAAAGGGAGCTACACATTCGCCTGACCGATACACTTCTGACAAATCCTTCTCAGTATGGAATTGATCCTGTATATAACTAGAATGATAATTGAGAGATGAAACAGAGACCTGTGTGTTCTGTTCGACATACATCAACGATTCCAAAGTCGGACGATGTGCATTCGATGACCACCTTAATTTAGATGTATATGTTTCTACCTCATGAAATTACTGTATCATCTGCTAACAAATTCTCAAACAACATCTAACTCCCCTCTGGAGGGAAGAACGGGTACTAAACACAGTCTCTCTGTGTGCAGCCGTTTATTGCCCCCTCAAAAACACCTCTTTTCTAATCTTAGATTTGTAATTTCTTTACTCATTTTTTGCATTGTGATCCGACTTTCCTCTAACCTTGTCATATGTGGTCAATCATATATTTTATTGCTTAAGCTTGTATTACGAGGGTGTCAGTAAGTGTTATTCAGCTAACGTTCCCACGCGTTTCTTTTTTTCAGAGTCGATGATTTGAGTCGATTGCTCAACGTCGCTCGTACTTGTCATGGATCTTCGACTTCGTTATACTCGAGTCGAACCAATGGAGCACCTCTCCAACATTGTTTGGGAAATATGTCCATCTATGTTCCCATTTTCGTGTTGTTCTATTTATATTCCGTAGCCTAGTGTACTGATAGGTGCAGTGCTCGAAGTCATTTGATTTAAACACCATGCCAGACTACACACGCCCGCATGTAAAGCAGGTTCTTTTCGATTATCCGGGAACAAATGAATATTCGACCCATTCGCTGGACAAAAACATTTCATAATAGTGTTAGTAATCATTCAAAAGCTTGAATCTCTGGCTGCAGCGATACGTAGCCCTTTTCGGAAAAGACAGTTTTATAACGCTCTAAAACTCAAAATTATGTTTCACACCAGCCGCGCGCCTTTACTCTTATCCAGTAATTCGCTGGAAGAGCGAAAAGCATATGAACGTGTACAGGAAATCTCATTGTATCTAAGTCATTCGTTTCACCTGGAGTTTCTTTCCGCTGAATATGTGAAACTAGATCCTACTTTTCCTCCTACACTGCAGTGAAACAGTCTTTCCAGAAAATAAGCACAATGTTGGAATTGTTAAATCTCACGTTATCGAATGTTTAAGAACAGTCTAAAGAAAGAGCTCTGTCCTGCAAGAAATATGCGTGTGTGAAACACGAGTTTTCTTTCTGCTACAGCGATATTAAAGAAAAGCGCTCCCGAGAGAACTGACTATGAAAAGATCGACAGACGACGGGTTCTGCCCGGCTGAGGTCTGTAAGGACGAAAACACGTGTCTCGGGCTGTACAAGAGCCCTTACCAGACCACATGACATGTTGGCTCAGATAATAATGAAAAGAAAAGCGTTTGCAAAAAGCAAACACATTTTGAGTTCTTCAAGTCTTTTGATATCGAAAGAGTGCTACTGATCTGAAGGAGTTTTACCAGCGATTTATAGGCGAAAAAAAACGCGTGGTGCGTGTGAAACACAATTTTAATCTGCATGCTACATCGCCATAAAGAGGCATTTTGAAAAAAGGCTATGTAGCGCAGCAGCCAGAGATTTAAGCTTTCCGAATAATGTGATACTCTGTGTGGTATTCAAAAAAAGCACTCTTGATGCTTTATAACATGAGAAATAGAACTTTATTTCACACCGGATTAGATTTGTTTTGTTCGCTCGATAAGTGTCCGTCGATGGCTTATCGCTAGACTTTTCCTAAGCTAAAATTAGTTCTTGAAAAAGTTCTGATTTTGGGCCGAAAAACAAAGGAGACAACGTATCACATCCAAAGTAATTAGCCCATTGGCTGAACTCTTGATGTAAAATTTTTTCATTACGTCAAAAGCTTTCCAAAAACCAAACACAATTTCAGAATCAATTTGCAAGCTAATGATTGAGTACTAAAACTCCTTTGAAAAGCCATCCACAAACTCCAGGCGAGCAATAAATGCACGCCAATGGCGAAGCGCAATCCTTTTTACCGTTACTAAAACGCACTAGGGAGGCGATTTTGATACTCAAATTCAGCATTGACATAGTCGAGATTTCGGGAGAATTTTTGGACTTCTTTTCCGATATCTCGGGAATTTGAGAAAAAAAACCACTGCAAAGAAAATTTTTTCGAGCTATGTCTAGCTATACGCAGTCAGGTTTGATAACATCCCTTTGGAATGTTGGGAGATTGCTTTGATTTATTTCCTCCCTCCGCACAGCATTCATTACTATTCAGAAGAGAGATAATAACAAAAGGTAACATGATAAAAGTTGAGAATCTGTTATATTTCGAAAAAAAAACATACTATGTGGCAGCACTATGGTGAATGTCTCTCAACAAACACCCAGCGATAATTTTGGTAGTAATCAAATACATGTAAAGTCCTGGCCGTTGATCAATCGATAAGAAATGCGCCAAGCATTCGACTTTATTACCAACGTTAGAAGTGATTGAATGTATACCTGGCCATTACAGTGACATGTTGTACTACAGACATATCAAGTCAACGCTGCTATCCTCCCAGACAAGTTTGGTACTACTTCGCTGAGCCTGTAGGAATGAAGGCTTGGTGAGTCTTGGGCGCGGTAACATATCAATGAGTTGCGCGGAACCTCTAACCACTGCACCACACGTGCATCTTAATCTGTTGTATTTGGGTGCTGTTTTCAGTGTATAGATGTAGCACTGATATTTCCACTTTAGTACAAGTACTATCTACGTTTACTCCAGCTGCACAGCAAACAAGAGAATCGGCACGAAGACTACTGGAACGGAGAAATTGTTCCAAATTTAATAACGTGAGGATCTTTCATAAGATCCACTGAGTTCAGCATTTACGGTACGAATCCAGCCAATCTACGACGAAATAGGTACTAGCAAAAGGTGTGCATAGAAAAAAAGCTCAGAAAGGAAACCAGCCATAACAATGTCACGTGTCTCACTTCTATCCTTTGCTAAGCGATTCAGTCATATGCACTGAGATTACCGTAAGTAATTATCGCTAATTCAAACCGAAAACTTTAAAGACGTTGAGTCACAGTGAGATATAGGCGGCGTACACAGTTACACAATCTACCTGTTCAAGCATCTCTACATATCGTCGAACTCCAATTGGACGGACTGCGATCCTTTTCAAATCAAATATTGGGTAGGTCACCAACTGTCCTGGACCATGAAACGTTATTAAACCGCCGCGTGATGTCCTGTAACAGAAAACGAACAAGACATAAGGAGCTGTAGGACAAACAAAGTTCCAACAAATCGTGTCACCGTCACACTGCTCATAATGTACCTCATAAGATTACCTGTGAAAGTCAGCACCTAATCTTCTTAATTTATTCTCTTCATCTCTGGTATACATTTTCGATCGAATTCCAACAGTATATACAGGTGTGTGTTCCACTGCGAGAAGAAAATTCCTGAATCACATCTGATGAGACAATCGAGGAAATGTTTGAAACGCGTACTTCGAAAATTTCGGCCTTACAAGCAATCTCCATGCGCCCTGCTTTCCTTCACAACATCAAGATATTTCTTCTGCTGCTCTAGTCCCTGTGCATAACTTAGTGTACCAAGATTGACAAATTTGAATGACCGATAAGATAGTGACGATAGCTTCATAATAAATGGGGAAATAGTTAGCTTTTTTGTTTCGTGGGAGCTGCAACACTCCGAAGACGTTCTTCCCTGGTCCTGAAACGCATGGAAATAAAAAATAATGTAACACTGGATTTACTTAACAACAATGCTGACCTTGTGAACCACTCGTGCTTAGTTGTATAAAAGATATTTTTGAGTTGAACGTTACTCGGACCGCGACTCCACCTGTTCGAACGACGCACAACGCCCTGAATAAGTAATCTGAGTGTGGCACAGAGTTGGTAAAAATACAAAATTGGGATAATTACGGATGTAGAAAAATCTTACTATCGAAAATTTCAAGAACACAGCAAAATAAGACCAGGTAGCTTACTCCTTCAGGAAAAAATAAATGAAACCTGCTTGCCTTTTCGAATATTGAAAAACCACACAACTGCAGTTTAGGTAGCACGTTTGGAGGGAATACAAAAGAAAACTGGCCAAAAAGGCCATCCCGACATTATACGAACACAGTGTTCAACTTTCGCCCTGATGAACGTAAACGGGCTCTTTCCTACCCTCCGTAATCCATGGTCCCAAGCCACAAAATCCCGCGTAAGAAAAATTACACCAAATTTCATGGCTTGAATTTCAAAATGCAATTGAGAGTATGAAGAGACAGACAAATTAACAAATTTCTTCGAGTTGCAAGATACAAACTACATGCTACCTCCAGCGATCATTATGACACCTTACTTTTTGGAGGCTCAAAAAGTAGGAATCTCAGACTTGTAATGGACCCTGTGGACAGCGATTTCGCTTAAGGATGAGCAATATCACTTCTATAGCCACCGTTCGGTTTGCATGTTGCACACGCTCTACAATTTGTTAACGAAGGTCATGATAATGTGCATATGATAGATTTTGGACGAGGCGTAAACGGTTGAGTAAGCACAATTTCGGTAGTAATTCTAATGCAAAGACTACATCCATTCTGTTCAAGGTCATCCAAGTCTTCCAAATAACCACTTGCCCACTCCTAACACCTGAAGCGCAAAAAGATGTGTGACAGAGTTGAAAGAAATACACTCCTAACAGTATTCGTCAGCCAAAGAGTGGACTCGCCTTACATATGAAATCTGACTCTTATCGTGACCGCATCACATAAATTTACAAAAGCCACGTCGTGAATATGTCATTTCAAAAGGGTACTCGAATATAATGAGAAAAGCATATCTATTTATGGGAAATCACGACATAAAAGAGAAATTACACAGAATGGGTTGCAAAAAAGCCTTTCGGAGAAGATTGTGGTCATCTAACAGACTGAAAATTCGTTGTACAAAAACGTTTGCGCCAGCCGGAATTCGAACCCAGATCTCACTCTTTCCCTCACTTGCATGTGGGGGTCAAAATAAAAATAATTTAGACTGATTATCGATATCCAATGTCTGTCAACACAAGTGGGTTCAATGCCGACAGCGGCTGCCCCGCCAGACCGTCGACGGTTGGCTGTTGGCAGACAACGCGTTATAGCATATATAAGAGTGCTGTGCAAAACGAACGTCGGTAATGCAATGGTTAGCATACGCACCCCGAAAGAGTGAGATCTGGGTTCGAATCCCGGCTGACGCAAATGTTTTTGCACAGTACTCCACATATTGGGTATACTATAACATCATACCACTGCAAGTGGCAGTCAAAATAAAAAGAATTTAGATTGTAAATCCGTTGCTCACATTTTAGCTCAACGATTCTCCCAGCGCTTTGCTATGCAAAACAATATGAGCTTAAACGTCAGTCATTCCAGGATTTTTGTGCAACATGCACGTAGCGCATAAACCATGTCTTCCGATATGTAACTAGCGCACACAACATGTATCTATCTGCACTTCGCAAATCGAATTTTCGAAAGCAATCTCATCCTTCAAGATCAAGGAGAATGCATATTGAAAGCGAATTAATACACTGAGAAGAGCTGACGACGTATAAACGAAAATAGTAGCAATAGCGGACTCCGCAAAAATGCAAACCCACAAGATCCCTATTTACAAAGTTCCTGAACATGTTTGCAGGGAAAGTGATCTACATGTGCTAAAGAAAACGCTTCATAAATCACCGTATAACATTCATATAAAGCTAAGACCATAGATGACGATGGCGTGGCAAAGAAACGAATGCAGATTTACGGGGGCTCGCATTACTCATGACGGAGCAACTAAGTATCCAAGCGACTCAGAGCTGTGATAGAAGTAATAACTCTCAAAAGCGGTGACATACTGCATGCTTCATGCAGAACTATCAGCGGCATTCAAAGTGCTGTATGCCCCAAGACGAAGAAATTTTCCTACCATATCGATCCGTCTAATAGAGAGAAATAGTGGAATGCTTAGTGATTTAGGCCATTAAAAAGCAAAATGCTGGTTCGACCCGCTCTCCTACAATCTCCTGCAATTAACAGAAATTATATTAACGTGGCTATCACAGGGATACAAGGGGAGTTAATTGATCCAGTATTCTATGACACTCACGAAGAGAAAATCCTCAAGTAGCAACGAAACAATACGCGAAATGTTAAGAGCCGTTTGAACGATGAATACCACAAAGCGGAATGGATCCATAAAGTTATAGGTTCCGCACAATACATGCGATGATGGATCATGTCAAGATAAAGATAGATTGTCTCGCTTCGAACATAACAACAAGCTTCCCCAAAACTCACTCTCGTGTTCTTAAATACTACCGGAAAGAGGACTAGAGATACTCAGTAAAACTTAATGCTGAACCTTAAAAACCTATAGAACCACTCAACGGAAATTGGCCGTTTAACACCCAGCCATAGGTGAGAAAGGCTAAGAATATAAGATATAAAACTATTTCATGATCAAAACACGACCTCCAGACGATTCAAAGAAGTCATCAAAAATTACAGAAGAATTAAACGATAGAGCTCTCGGCGTTGATCCATCCCTGAGCATCATAAATTCGTCTTCATCTAGCATAATTTCAGATGACTGAATGCATATATGGTCCTTACAATGACTAGCGGGGGCCTGCCGATATACCAAGCCAGTGGTGCTATCCTCCCAGACAAGCCCGGTAGCAATTCGCTGACCCCGAAGAAGTGGGAAGATTCGTGAGCTTCAAGTGCGGGATTAATCCATCAACCATGATTGATCGACAACGTGTGTGCTGCGAAGCACCTCTAACCACTACGTAGGACGCAGTCTCACAGAAGTCTTATTACATTTGGTTGTGATCACACACTGCTTAGTAAACGCTTACTATCAAATGAACAAATCAATGAACAAATCTCTTTTAAGAATCACTAATAAACTGATGCTGAGGAATACTTCCTTTTCCGAAGAATAGTCAACTGTGATAGAGCATCGATAAGTTGCCGCCATTTACTACATTGTGACTATTTTGCTCTTCTGATAACAGTATTTCCAAGGGCTGCCATACACTTCGCTGTTTCCGGATGACAATACTGAACTCAAATTTCAACATGCGTGGTAATTATTTTTGAGCCACGCATGTCAGAGGTCTGTCAAAGAGGGTTGACTTATAGAGCCCGATACACGAGTTTCGATCTTGCGATCTCGTCAATCGGGGAGTTACCCTTTCTCGTCTTTTGCCATCCTGTGTGGGTGCTCCAGTCCCCACACTAAGAGTTAGCGACGACGAACGTTTTACACTCTATGTCCAGTGAAAAACTCACCAAACACAGAGTGTTGTACACTCGATTGCTCATAGCTAGTACATTCAATATACTCATTATATCACTAAATTTTGTAAGTAAATCACATATACAGAGCTTGTTGGATAGTATGAAATGATCACACGAAAGCTTTACGACATGTGAGAGTCAAAAATATCATACCTGATCCTCCGTAACTTCCTTGACTAGAGGTCTCGTTAGTTCGTAAGGAAACAACGGCTCTGGATGCCAAGCAGCAACGTTCCGATTTCGAATAACCACTACCTTTCTGAAAGTTATAGTTGCCGTGAGAAAGCCAAAAACCTCAGGGCAAATGATAAGCCATTATTATTCATTATTTATTTACACGACTCGTCACAATTTTTATTGAGCGGACCCCAGTACTTCTAGCATTCGATTCGTTTTTTGTCTTCTTCTTGAATGACGAAGAACCTGGGAGCATGTCACCTTGCAATCTCGAGGATAGCCTGGCCGTGCATCCAATAGAGCGTGCTAGGCTCCACGCGCGCCGCGACGAGCACGACAACCACTCGGCCACGGCGTCCCCAATGGTAATGGATAAGTAAGGATGAATCATGATAAGTTAAAACACAAGCGTGATAGTGTGATAACTACAGCATTGTATCCGCTCGAAATGCTCGTTGGTTTCAACATGAATAGTATTTAAACTGACAAAATATTTGCATAAAGTCCTGATTAGTTCTAGAGGCCGAGTGATAAGTGAGAATCGAAAAGGCTAGGCAGAAATGAAATTGGAAAATCAGGCAGAACTGAATTTGCTTCGTTTGTCGCCATAAAAGTACGTTAGACTTATCCTTTATTTTCGTACTAGGAAGGATTTCTTCGGCTTGCGGATACAAGCCAAGAACCTGCGGCCGAGTGGTTGTGATGCATGGCGCGGCCAGGGCGGGACTGATCCCTACCACTCTCCAAACCCTATCCGGTTATCAATAACGATCGTCCGACAGAAATGGTCCAATCTGGTCACCCTCGAGATTTCAGGGAAGACGAAAAAGAGCTGATCGCTACGAGTAGTGGGATCCAAATAATGAATAAAAACACTGTGAGACTTAGGAAATAATGTAAGAGAAGGTAGATATAAGTTGAGCAATTTTATAACAAAGATGCCGTGATATATGAAAGATCGGGGTGTCATTAAGTGATGGTTAATTATATAATTCTATTTACAAGTTACTAAGCAGATATATAGCTATTTTTGCTACTTACGAACAAATTGTTGGTTTGGTAGAAAGTTTCCGGACTTTCTCTTTTTTTTGTTTCGGGTGTTTTCCTGAAAGCACAGTTCAAATTCCAGTATGCCTGGCAATCATTTTTGAACCACGCATGTCAGTAGTCTATCAAAGAGGGCTGACTTGTAGAGCCCGATACACGCGTTTCAATTTTGCGATCTCGTCAGTCGGGCAGTTACCCTTTCTCGTCTTTTGCCAATCCTGTGTGGGTGCTCCAGTCCCCACACTAAGATTTGCGACGACGAACGTTTTAAACTCTATATCCAGTGAAATTCTCACTTGGAGCACCCACACAGGATTGACAAATGACGAGAAAGGGTAACTGCCCGACTGATGAGATCGCAAAATCGAAACACGTGCATCGGGCTCTATAAGTCAGCCCTCTTCAATAGACCACTGACATGCGTGGCTCAAAAAATGATAATCGCATATTTCTCATTTTTGTTGGTTATTTCTCATGCATCTACGCTTTGGTTTCTGCCATCGTCTAGAGCAGCGTCTTGTGGTGTTATTTTGATTTATAAAACTCATGCACTTGCTCTAAGGTGGACTTGTCCGAGAGCAAAACGACTCTTGATGCTGCACGAGTATCGCTGGGTTTCAAATGTTGCTGAGACTTTCCGCCGAATGAACAAGGCCTCCGGTGACGGAACAGTTGGGACAACTGCAGTTTTCGATCGTTTCAACGAATTCGAGGCTGGAAATGGACAGTTGGACTCTAGGAGCCGCCCTTCACTCCCCCCTCCCCCCACAAGACAATGACTAATCCGTCAGTCTAGGTCTCGTCAGTCCGCGGTGGAAAGTCAAAGCCACAAAAGCCCGGCAGCACTCGAACCCGAGCGATACTCGTGCAGCATCGACAGTCGTTTCTGCTCTCCTGACAATTCCATCGCTGAATAAATGTATGAGTGTTATATATCAAAATGATCGCAAGAACCTGCTCTAGACGATAGCAAAAACAAAAGCGCAGATGCATGAGAAATAACCAAGGAAAACGAGAAAATCCGTAAAACTTTTTGCTAACCCAAAAACTTCTAAACCCTAAGGGCACAAAGATCAAAGGCATAATCACCAATGTTTAGAGAAGATCAAAAAAATGCTGGGAATTTCTATGACGAAAAGAGTAATGACTACAATTCCTGGGAACTTTCAGTTATACGGAAGGGTTAGATAGAACGAAAAAGTCAATACAACGCCAATGGAATCCACGGCAGTAACTCACCTTGAAATATTCTTCTCGGCGAGATCACTAAAATTACGAAGTCCAGCCAATACACACCGTCCGAGCATCACCTCACAGAGGGCGGTACTCGTCTACGTGAGAGGATAGGAGACGAAAAGAGTCCAACAATGTTTCAAGTGACGCTAGAGAGAAAGCGTACAGCTCGTCGTATGTAATGTCGTCCGACAACACGTGTCACTTGAATAGTCGGTGAGTCTTCTGGTAGCTTGAGGTGTCGGTTCGTACGTTTTCGTCGTTCGTACGTCTTCTGACCTATCAGTTCGTCTGCACGATGATCCCATCAGTCGGTGGATCGCTGGAGGTCTGCCTGGCTATCGTCGTGTTCTGTTCCGAGGGAGAATTGGCCCCTGGGAGAGGTTTGTAGACCCATGACCGTGGCCCGTGGAAGATGAAGAAACCCTCCGAACTTTTTTCTTTTAGTTGATTATTTTTCATTATTCCAGTTATCTGTTTTTACCATCGTCTAGAGCAGATTCTTACGGATATTTTGATATATAACACGTATACATTTGAATAAACCCGATGATGTAGAGTGGTGTGCGAAAACGATTGCGTCAGCTGGGATTTGAACCCAGATCTCACTTTCTCTTCCTGTGTTTTCTGCGTCGAGCATCACTGGGTTTATTCAGACATCATAACACCGCATTAGGCGGTCAAATAGGATGATTTCCGATCGATTAAACATTTGAGTTAGGGTGAAAATGTCACACCATTTCTGAAAAAATGATTAAATAAAGTAAAGAGTTCTTGTCTATAACATATATCAAGATTATTGAGTGACATGAGCGCATGTGGCGCAGTGGTTAGAGGTGCTCTGCGTCGCACACGAGGTCAGTGCTTCGATCTCACGCTCATGGCTCATCAAGCCATCCATCCCTTCGGGGTCGGTAAGTTGGTACCAGACAGGTCTCAGACTTGTCTGGGAGGATTAGCAGCACTGACTCGGTTCAGCGGGAGGCCGCCGCGAGTCATTGTAAAAGCCAGATATGCATTCAATCACCTCAAACGAAGTTAAGAATTGAAGTCGAATGCATGGCGCATCCTCAGGGATTGATCAACGCCGAGAGCTTCATTCTTTATCCTTTATTGAGTGACATGCAAACCTTGGAATCTCGTCGGTGGGGGTTGAACCCGCGTCTCACTCTTAGTCTGGGGGGATCTGAGTTCAAGACGATAGCGGAGAGTTGTGGTCCCATCAAGCGCGGCGCGTGGGAAACCCAGCCTTTTTATGAATGCTACGGGGTTGTAAGAAGGCTTTTTCAAAAAGCGACCTCATTTTTGAACGCGCCGGCTGGAATTTTCGCTATCCAAAGGTCATTAGAAGCCTAGAAAAAAGCTCTGTCCAGCGAGATCTAAGCTTGATATTGTTCTTCTTTTTCCGCTTTTTTGCGGTGGTATGATGTTATACATATATACCGAATGTTATAGAGTGATGTGCAAAACTTCAGCGCCAGGCGGGACTAGAACCCTCACCTTACTCTTCCCGAGAATGTGTGCTCTACTGACTACTGACGCCCATCTTGCACATCGCTCTTTCTGATGGGCGCCAGCAATGTAACGGATAGAGCACGCATTCCCGGAAAGAGTGAGGTGCGGGTTCTAGTCCCGCCTGGCGCTAAAGTTTTGCACATCACTCTATAACACCTGATATATATCTGTAACATCATACTACCGCAAAAAGCGGTTAAATAAAAACAATATCAGGCTTAGATCTCGCTGGACAGAGCTTTTTCCAAACTTCTAATGACCTTCAGATAGCGAAAATTCCAGCCGGCGCGTACAAAAATGTGGTTGCTTTCTAGAATAGCCTTCTTACAACCCTATGACATCCATAATAAGTTATGTTTCCCACGCGCCGCGCTTGATGGGTCCACAACTCTCCGCTAACGTGTGCAACTCGAATTCCTCCGATAGAGGGTGAGACACGGGTTCGACCTCGCCCTCGATGTTCGAAAGCCTGCATGTTACTCAACATTCTTTTATATATTTTATCGACTAGGATTCTTTTCACTTAACCACTTCTTTCCAGTGGTGGCATGATGTTACAGAGATATACCCAATGATGTTGAATGATGTGCAAAATGATGACGTTAGTCGGAACTCGAACCTGCACTTCACCCTTCCCTGGTGCGCCTACTTTAACCAATTGCTGTACCGGCACCTGTTTCGCCACCGCTCTTTCTTTGATATATTTGCACACTATCTCCAGTGATGACCTTTTTTGCCGGTTTATCTATTCGTTTAATTGTTGGTTTCATTAGAATCCGATGAACTTAGTGGGATTTTGTTCTCCTGTATGGTTCGTAGTCATTCCTGTTAGTTAAGCATCATCTCAATTCACTTGCTAGTATCAACGTAACGCTTTATCCAAATAATTGCAACATCTTGTATCGAATTTATTTCATGGTATTAGGTCATCATAGGGCGCAGTGGTTAGAGGTGCCCTGCGTCGCACATGAGGTCAATGG
Organism: Parelaphostrongylus tenuis; assembly: GCA_019055375.1. Taxonomy (NCBI): domain Eukaryota; kingdom Metazoa; phylum Nematoda; class Chromadorea; order Rhabditida; family Metastrongylidae; genus Parelaphostrongylus; species Parelaphostrongylus tenuis. The sequence goes on from JAHQIW010005416.1 coordinate 18,415, forward strand.
TTCGATCTCGCGCTCATGGCTCACCAAGCCATCCATCCCTCCAGGATCGGTAAATGGTACCAGACAGGTTTCAGACTTGTCTGGGAGGATAAGCAGCACTGACTCGGTTCAGCGGGAGGCCACCGCGAGTCACTGTAAAGGCCAGATATGCATTCAATCACCTCAGACGAAGTTAAAATTGAAGTCGAATGCATGGCACATCCCTCAGGGATTGATCAACGCCGAGAGCTTTATCCTTTATCCTTTATTAGGTCATCATCAATGCTCTGGCACTAAAGCAATAAACACTTGATTTATCAACCAGAAGTAATTAAGTGTATGATATTGGAATAGTTCGACTGTGCATTTTCTTGTAAACATTTTGTTATACAACTTGCCTCTAGTTGCTCTGAGATGGAGCTGTTGTGGGAACAAATTCACCTGCTACTCATGAACGAATGGTGCGTAGGGGAAAATGCTAGTGAAGCGGCGCGCAAGATCAGTGGAGCTTGGGGCGATGATACGATTGCAGAAATGACGGCTAGGAAGTGGTTTGCGAAGTTCAAAGTTGGATAGATCAGTCTGGAGGCTCAGTAGCGCTACGGCCGTCCACAGAAGGCTCCATTAATCTTGCGAGCCGCTTCACTGCCATTTCTCGTACGCGCCATTTGTGCTTGGATAGCAAGCGAATTTGTTCCCAAGACATCTCCATCGTAGAGCAAGTATGGGCAAGTTGTAAAGCAAATTCTTCCCGAGAAATGCGCAATCGAATGGTGCCAAATCATGCCATTTTGATTACTTCTGGTTAGTAAATTTGGTGTTTATTGCTGCAGCGCAAGAGCTTATGTACTTTAGAACTGTATTCGATCCGTCATCATAGTGTTGATTTCTTTCTTTTTTTTTTCCGCTGTACGGAACCCAGTACTTCTAGCATTCAATTCGTTTTCGTCTTTTTCTTGAGCGGCGCAGAATACTGGTTGAGCGAGTCTCCTTGCAATCTTGAGGATAGCCTTGCTGTGACGTTCCATAGGACGTTGTTGTTGACTGCCGGAGAAAGTTGAGGGGGGGGGGGGGGAGTGAAATTCCGCTCCACGCTCGCCGTGACCAGCATCACAACGACTCGACCATGGCGTCCCCGAACTTATGTAAAAGCCTAATATCTTAATAATTAATGACGTCCTAGTTTCTGTCTTTTGCCAATAAATATTAGCAGTGATAGACTTCGGAATGTTTCATCAGAGCACTAAATGTATTAGTTTCTGATCTCATCGTCGTGTTCTCGAGATATATTCCCTTTATATGTGATTAAATGATGATTACAGCCTCATCACAGTCTCCGAATAGAGCAATGAAAAGAGAAAAGAAAGACGAGGAAAGCGGTGGTAATCCGTTCGCTCACCTCGACAAAACGTCCGTTCTTCAAGAGGTCGTTTATTCTCATTGTTTTCACATGTACTCATTTTAACGGAAACCATAACGTATTCACTATAACAAGCCGTATCTGGACTGTTGTGCTAGCCATGCCCTTTTTGGAGATGTGCGATAATATCCCTCTCATTCTGTATTAGTTTTTTAAGGACCAGTCGGTACGTTTCGTACCGTGCTGCGCGACGTCAGATCTCACCCAGCTACTGTAGTGGCGGCGTCGCGTCTCGTGGGAAAGCAGGCACGGGCAGCCAGACGTGCCCGCACACTCATGTAGATGCGCCTCCTGTGACCACTGTGTAAGCGAGCGCGCGATGCCGCCTGCCTGCCAACGCTGGTCCCAAAGGGTTGGACCTTAGAGCCGCTTAATAGCAAAAACAAAAGAAGTTGAAAGTGTATAACAATCCCGGCCTTGATGGAAAGCTTTGATCTATACTGGGCAGGATGTTATATCATATTCAAACCAGTGTGGTTCATAAAGAGCTCCACTTCTTTTACAGGCTCGTGCATTTAACGAAACGCCAATCAACGCCAGGAAATGCAGCGTTATTTTAACCAAGCTGCTGTATCTGATACAACAAGGTACTACTCAATTTGCGACCATTACTTGTTCTATACGTTCAGTTTTCTTTTCCTTTCTAATTACGAACATTCAGGCGAAACTATCGGACGAACAGAAGCAACGGAGGCTTTTTTTGCGGTCACCAAGTTGTGGCAAAGCAAAGATGCGAACTTACGTCGTCTTGTCTATTTGGCGTCAAAGATCTTTCTGGGATAGCTGATGACGTCATCATCGTTACTAGTAGTTTAACAAAGGTATGGTTTATGTCTCAAATTAGTAACAATTCCTAAGTTTAGAAGGTGGCACCTTTTCTCGATGCGCGTACCAATTCTTCTCTCTTTGCTTCATCGGATTGCTATGCTCAATTGGTTGTAGTTGAGCCACAGCTAATTGTGAAGTAGATCTAACTTCGATACTTTTGAGAAACTCAACGATTCCTGCAAAACTCATGGTTAACTAACCTGCGGTTTCTTTTTTCGAGTACGAATATGTTTTTCTTAGGGGCGCCTGAATGTCATTCAGACTGTCCTAAGACCAACTCTCTATTAATCTCGGCATTATCTAACAATTAAAGAACTTTTTTTCAAGAATAATATATGAATTTTTGACTTGTTTATTTCAGGACATGACAGGTCGAGAGGATGTGTATCGTGCCGCCGCCATTCGTGCTCTTTGTAGAATCACAGACACCGGAATGTTACAAACCATTGAAAGATATATGAAGCAGGTCGGTATTCTAACGATCGGCGTTATCATAACTTTCGTTTCGAGTGTTTTCTTAAGACCACAGCTCACATTTCAATATGCATGGTAATCATTTTTGAGCCATGCATGTCAGTGGTCTGTCAAAGAGGTCTGATTTATATAGCCCGCTACACGTATTTCGATTTTGCGATCTCGTCAGTCGGGTAGTTATATGATAGCGTTTCGTAGATCGATGTTATATAAAAGCGTTTCTATTATCGTTCCCATACAGATTACATTTTTAGGCAATCGTTGACAAAAACGGCGCTGTAGCTTCAGCTGCACTTGTTTCATCCAAGCACCTGATGAAGAGAAGTGCTGATGTGGGCTTAATTTTTCTTAGTATTTAGTCTTTGAGGCTGTAATGTTCACATATTCGAATAAGTGTGGTTTCACAGTATTGATTTTTTTGCTACATTGCTGCTTTCACATCAGCTTTGTCATTGAAGGTGGTCCGTCGATGGGCCAATGAGGTGCAAGAGGCAGTGTCATCGGATAACTTGATGGTGCAATACCATGCACTGGGTTTATTGTATCACATCCGGTGCAATGACAAATTGGCAGTGAATAAACTCGTTCAGAAATTCAGCAGGAGCGGATTGAGGTAACTTCTTCCCCAACTTGATCCGCCCTGGTTAGGAATCCCCCTAACTGGATTTTCTTCAGATCACCCCATGCAGTTTGCTACCTTATACGTATTGCTGCACGACTCATTGAGGAGGACGATCAGTACGTATACTTTCTATAAATTCGCTCTCGATAGGTGCTATTTTGCTCGATTTGATTTGAAAATATCGTCGATAATGGCTCAAAAGATGATAAGTATACGGCAAAGAATACTGATCTTTTCTTTGTATCATCAGTTTGGAAAGTATTATACTGGTAAGAAAAAAACATGGTGCCAGTTTGCACTCGAACAAATGAGTTGTCGTCATTACGAATGTGGTCAGTATGACTTTAACACTTGGTTCTAGGGTGGAGTCCTCGGTTTTTTCATTCATTGAGAGTTGCCTGCGCCACAAAAGCGAAATGGTAGTTTATGAAGCTGCCAGTGCCATCGTTGCTCTTCCAAATACCACACCGTGAGTGGACAGCTTTTTTCAACACATACTTGAATCATGGTTAGAAGAATCGGTGTATCATTATTCTCAGATTTTAGGTGCAAAGCACTTAAATTTGTAACTCCTCGATGTTGAATCTAACTTTTCGTCTCGTGCGCCTCATCCATTTCAAGACTTCATGCTAACTAAAGTGTAACCTGCCGTAGGATAGGCACGTCATAAGTCTTATAACTGGCAACCATGTTGTCTGCCACTTTGTCTATACGATAGGTGACAAGGTCACCTTGAATTAGTGATGGGCATCAATACCATCCTCAACAGTATATGCTGCTTTTGCGGCAGTTTGAAAAACTTTTCCATTCTTTTCTGTTGGACGGTTACAAATGAGGAAACGACTTGTTTTGCTGAACAACGACTTTTCACAAGAGTGTCAATAATTACCCAAGAATTTGAATCTCTGGCTACTGCGTTAAGTGGCCGTTTTTTGAAATCGTTCTATAAAGCTGTACCAGAAAGAAAACATTTGTGTTTCACACTCGCATATTTCTCGCAGAACAGAACTCTTTCCTCCAACTGTAACGAATCATGCGGTAGCGTAAGTCTCGGTAATTTGAGCACTGTGCTTATTTTCTGAAAGGACCGTCTTATTGCAGTAAGGCAGAGGAAATAAGATTGAGTTTTACATATGCGGCGCATCTGCTTGTCGGCTAGTGTGTGTGTTGGGCGCGGATCGATAGCGTGATTGATAAATAGTGCAGGCGAGATTCACATGTGGAGTGCGATTTTCGTTATTAGATTCAGAATTTCTCTGCGCTTTGATAGAAACTTCAGATAAAACGTATGACTCTGATACTGGGAGATCTCATCTACACGCTCATATGCTTCTCGTGCTTGAAGCGACTCATAAGCTTGGTAAAAATAAAGGCGCGCGGCGGGTGTGAAACATAAGCTTATCTTGGATGCTACGGCGCTATTAAGAGGTCTTTTTAAAGGACGAGCCACACAGCGTATTAGCTCGAGATATAAACTTTGAATTTATTACTAACAGTCTTATGGAAAGTTCTTATTCCAGCGAAAGGGGTCGTTCCTTCGTTTGTTTCCGTCTAACAGAAAGGACCACCTAGTCGATAGAAAAGAGATACTCCTTGCGGCTGACGAAGCAGCGACAAGGCGAACATGTCGTTTTGTAACCCTCGAAATGTTAAAATATTGGAGACGTGATTGTAGTCTCAATATACGTCACTACATCTTTTCCAAGTGTTTACTTGCTCAGTAGGTACAAGCTCAATAGGTACAAAAGGCTAGAAGTTTAACTGGATTCTCTGCGGGTTTTCAGCGCTGAGCTCACACCAGCAATTTCTGTTCTCCAACTGTTCTGTTCTTCTCCGAAGGCAGCACTGCGCTTTGCTGCTGTTCGTACTCTGAATCAGGTGAGCTAACTTCTCATCGTTTCATCATTTATTGAGTTGGTTAATACATGTTGTCGCTATGAATTCATGTTGTCTTTTCCGCTTGCGTTATCGAGGTATTTGATTGAGGAGATTGCGTATCAGTTTGTCCTGTCCAAGTTTTCAAGACGAAAGTGTGAAATGTCAGACAGTATTATAAATTTTGATGTCAGACTCCTGTCTGCTAACGAAAAAACTACTGAATGTTTAATTTTACAGGTTTCTATGAAGCATCCAAATGCTGTTATGAGTTGCAATGTGGATCTGGAAAAACTTATCACCGATTCTAACAGGTGTGTTTGAAGAATCTATTTCAATTTCGAATTTGGCAAATTTGCGATAGTGCTGTTTTTCCCGTCGCTATTGGTTATTTTCCAATCACTGGTCCAGTCAGGTGGCTGATAATCTCACGCGCTTACGGTAGAGGCTTTGCTTCATGATCTCAATCGGATGTATAGTTTTGATAAAGTATTTCTTCATTTTTGAAGTTTCTCTGGAGCAACTGTTTAAATATGAAGGTATTTAAGGTGTTATAGTCAAGATTTTACCGTAGTATGTGCATGACTAGATTTAAGGTCCATTATCAAAGCTAAAGGATAAAGCTCTCGGCGTTGATCAATCCCTGAGGGGTGCGCCACGCATTCGACTTCAAATTTAACTTCATTTGAGGTGATTGAATGCATATCTGGCCTTTACAATGACTCGCGGCGGCCTCCCGCTGAACCTAGTCAGTGCCGCTTATCCTCCCAGACAAGTCTGAGACCTGTCTGGTACCAATTTACCGACCCCGGAGGATGGATAGCTTGGTGAGCCATGAGCGCGAGATCGAACCATTGACCTCGTCTGCATTTTTGATTAACCCAGTGAAGTGTTTGGATCTTTAAGGTCGATTGCTACCCTTGCAATAACTACGTTGTTGAAAACGGGTGCAGAGAGCAGTGTCGAGCGACTAATGAAGCAGATTAGTACATTTGTGTCTGAAATCAGTGATGAATTCAAGGTTAGTGGTCGTAATCGTGAACTGGAGTAACCACTATTACCATGGTCTTCGATTTCCCTGTTTTGCAGCTAGTATGCAGAAATACACATAGTATTTAGATTGTTGTCGTCGATGCTATTCGGTCGCTTTGTGGACGTTATCCACGGAAACATGCAGTAATGATGCCTTTCCTTGCTAACATGCTCAGGTTTCCTTATGTCCTTGAGGCTGTTGGAATTTGCAAGTCGAAAATTTTTCAGTGTTTTTGTAGGAATGATGGCGGTTTTGAGTATAAAAAGGCTATTGTGGAGACAATTATCGCTATTGTAGAAGATAATCCTGACGCAAAAACTGCTGGTTTGTTTATTCAGATTCGTATCAGTCAGCTTTTCCAATCTTAAAGTGCTGTCTGATTTTGTGGTGTCAGCTCGTTCCATCGCAGCATATTTGCAGCCTCTTCAAGTATTTGGACCTTTTTTCCCTTCTTGTTGTGAAATCTGCCTTGAAGAGCTAAGTGATTGAACATACGGACATTGATCCGACAACATGTGGTAATGTCCTATCTTGTGACATTAATCTGCACTAATGGTTCCTACGCATACAAAATTCAACTTTTATGTTACTACTGTTCTCATAAGTTTTGATCTGGAAATTAGAAAGTATTGCCTTCTCGCAGTACCAAGCCTTAATTGTTCAAGTTTTTGAGAACTCTTAGTTTTCTACTCATTACAGACGCGAGGTGTCTCATTAATCTTTCTTCAGTCAGCTGAGGTTTCGGCAGTTTACCTTTTTCAGAGCCTGGAAACGTCAAATTGTGTACTATTCAATCAGTCACACCTCCATTACTGTTTAAGAAAAAATCACCAGCCTAGATTTCAATTGCATCAAGCACAAAATCAGTTCTTAACATACTCACCGCTTTTTATATGTGTTCCACTGAATAATTCAAGTGGAGACCACCGGAAGGAGATCACATAGGCTCGTAATGCATCCAGCTATCAAAATGACAGTCTTATATACCAGCCGTGTCTCGAGTGATAACGCGGCATTCTGCCCTGCGCTTTATGGTTGGATTGGTCCTGTTTAAAACGCTTCTAAAATCTTTCGCGCTGATGTTTTATATTCCTGCGCAAGGATGGTGACTGCTACGTCAAAATCTACTCTGTCATGCCTTTGTGCTCTTTGTGTACCTAGCGGAGTATTTCGTGTACTATGATGTTTGTGAGGTAGGTGTTCTTCCAAGCGGAAATAGAGCGGCCTACCCGTCTTGCCAATGTATATGTCGCCGCGCGCTTAGCATGAGATCAAAAACTATGTCGAGAGTTATCGAAAACTATTGAGAATAGTAGTTGACCTTACCTGTTGACGTCGACAATGTTCATAGTATCAAAATAAACTTCAATAAAGCACATTGTGTCGTGATTATAAAGTGCCAGAAATCTATCAGTAACAACTTGAAGACATAAGTGTTTGATGACTACTAAGTTGGATTGAAAATCGGTCGGGAATTGGTTCACTATGAGTGATTATTGGCTCTCACACGCAAAACTTTTTTTCTCAAGGCATCGTATGTTTTACTAATAATACTTTTCAATATAGGCTGCGACAGTGTCTTAAGCCTTTTCGAGGTTGGTACGTCACATGGCTTACGTACGTTTCGGCGGTAACGCCCACCTCATCAAAGCCGTACCTCTCACTAGTTGCCTCTACTAGCAGTAGGACGAGGAGACGTGGTTTCCGGTGATACAACGTGAAATTGTCTCACCATTTTCATTCGATGGCTCATGACTTATATTCCATGTAGTTATAGCCTTCAGCAATCAGAGCATAAGTTCTCATTGAAAAAGGGAAGGTGTCGTAATGTATAGTATGGAGCTAGTCTACTAAATAGACAGCGTTGGAAACTGTAAAACGACCCAAGAGTAACTGATTTGTGTCTTATAACTGATAAGATGGGAAAGAAACTGTCTCCGAAAAGGTTTTCTCGGTCATAGCGTCACTTCTTTTCTTGATTACGCATTAAACAACAATAACGTAAGCTTGAAATTTTTCTCAAGTCCTTAGTGAAACTGTAAATTTTCGTGTTTTTTTCTTCCGAAAGATTTCAAGTATGTCGTTTTCTCACAAACTTGTTTTATGCATCTTCTCAGGTCTTGCTCATTTGTGTGAGTTCATTGAAGACTGTGAGCACGACAGTTTGGCCACTCGAGTACTTCACCTGTTAGGTAGAGAAGCTCCAAAAACACCAAATCCGTCGAGTTACATTCGATTCATTTACAATCGCGTCATCTTAGAAAGTACAAAGGTGTGCGATTTTATCACTTTCAAGTTATTTCGCACTTTAGGTAGGAATGTGATTGCTCCCTTGCAGGTTCGCGCAGCCGCTGTGACGGCTCTAGCCAAATTTGGTGCGCAGTGTGCTGAGCTAAGTCCGTCTATCCAAGTCCTGCTTAAAAGATGCCTTCTTGATAGCGATGACGAAGTTGGTAATTTATGAGGTTGAAGATTCATTATTTCTGCTTTGAATTCCGTGTGATTTATCAATACAGCATTTGTTTACATCCATGCGTACTATGCGAAACTTGTGTCTCAAACATTTCGACTTTAGAGAAAAACTATTCACGCAAAAGTCACTAACCTTAAACATTTATATTTAGGTGCGCGATCGAGCTACCTTCTACCTCACCTTACTCACCGAGGCCACCGCATCCGTTATAAACAGCTTCGTTCTTGATGGCCTACAGGTTGGTTTTTGTTGCTAAATACACCTTATTTTCACGAGTTATCCGTATCACATTATATCTAGGTGATGCCGTCCAGCTTGGAGCGCTGTTTATTTGATTACGTACGCGGCGACTCGTTTAATACTCCGTTTAATCTACAAGTGGTGCCAGTAACAACTCAGCCGTTGTCGACATCAGAGAGGCGTGCACCTGTTGTTCCCGACGTGATGGTAGAAAAGCCAGCACAGATTAAGAAAGAGCCGTACGCAGGTAATATAGTATTTCAAGGTCGACGACTCTAATGTTCCAGTTGTAGCGATTTTGAAGTAATTATTTCAGTAACAATGTGATCAATTTAGATTCTTTATTGCAGTGGATGTGCTCTTCCAGAAGCTTTTGCTTTTTCGCTTTTTATCCAAGCCAACTCATTGTTTTAGTGCGAGTTTCCTTCATGGTGTCTCATTACGATGAATTCAGAGTCGAAGAGGTCACTTCGACATGTATGTAGCCTAATCGATATAGTCGTGTTTTCATATCTCAAGCCAAATTTCTGACCATACTTTGAAGGCGGAATGAGAATTTCTGAAGCTTTTGTTCACTGAATTACGTCGTGTGCTACGAGTTACATCGCTAGTCATCAATCTGCCCTCGAGCTATTAGATGAGGTGACTATCTATAAGTGATCATGTTAGGCCAGTTCTATACTCCTCTTTAGTCCTCAGTCGAGTCGTCGACCCATCGCATAGCCCTAAGAATATCTTATGCTGGCAGAATCCAAGTCGTAGCAAATTTCTTTCCTATTAGTCTTTTTCGGCCGCATATTTTGTTTCACATACACGTAACCCTTCACATTGGCTTTTTGCAACCAATTGTTTTTATCCTCAAACACCGTTCAGGCAATTTTCCAAATAGACGACCCAAAGAATGGATCCTAGGCAAATACTTCGTCGCACTAAAAGTAACTGTTGACTTACTTTTACATTAGTACTAACCGACAGTGCTGTGATTGGTTCGTCGCGAAGTGATTAAGCCAATTTAAGCTTGCACTTGCCTGTAATTATGAGTGACAAGCGCCCTAGCGCAGCGACTTGACCACAGAAAAGGTGGTAGTGGGGAAAAGTCTTTGGTTGTTTATAACTTCTTCCACATTTCGACACCTTTGTTCATGTATCTTTATTCATCAATAATCAACAATTTGGTATTTGGTCGACTAATCAACAACATGACCACCATTGTGATCAATGGTTTGCAACCATCTAGTACGCAAAGGTTGAATGCTTCACTTTCGAAAAAGATGAGTCTCGGGGACCAAGAAAGTCGGTGAGGTCACTTCTGAGCTCTCTGTGGTCTTTAGATTTTTTTCCTCCGCAGATCTTGCTTCAAGGCACAGAAGAAATGATAATTTGGTGAAGCAGTAACCAGGCTTATGGTGGATGTAGTACCGTGATCCAACGCAGTTTTGAAATGTAGCCAGATGACTGCGGTGTGCGGAGTCAAGCTTTATTCTTATGAAGGGCGACGCAGAGTCGTTCATGACACATCTCTCGCTTCGCTGCGGCCATCTTCCGGAGTTCTTCCTCCTTGGCGAACGTCGGCATTGGATTGTCTGCTTGTTGTCAAATGGTCATCAGAACAGCATGCCTTGCCAGTGCCTTGAAAACCGCCAAAAGCACAGTCTTCCGATTATGGAAATTGGGCTTTAGTTGAGATAGCTAGTCTTGCTGCCATTATCCTGACCCAGTATCTTGGTATCTTCATAGTATACTAGTGTCCTATCGCCTGACTAAAGCTATTAGGACGTTCCCCATCATAACACAGATTTTTGCAATAACCTGATTTGAATTTGAGGAAAAACTGAATAAAAAAGAGTGCGAAAAAATCATGGGATGACGTAAAATCCTACCTACAACCAAAGCCTTATACACTAGATAATTGTGGACAGCTTCAAGGCTAGCGAGACAAAGTGGAAGAGCGGAATTTGTAAATCATATGAAGCCAGGCCATTCCTTCATCTAGGTACATATACAATTTATATTCTCATTCGTTGGACAGGAACTTGTCATAGGTGTGCTAGCAATCATTCGAAAGCTTAAAGCCTTGGCTAGCGCTATACGTGACCGGTTTTTCCGAAAGACCCTTCTGTAATGCTGTAAAATTCAAAGTGAAATAATATTTCGCATCGATTCAATTCTGCACAATTCAACTATTACTTCGGTGGAAGCACGAAAAACATATGAGCGTATAAAGAAGGCCTTCTAGTATCAGAGTCATAGGTTTGATCTGGGTTCTTTTCGATGCGGAGAAATAAGCGCAGCGTTTGAATCCTTGAATCCCACGCTATCGAATGATTCCTAATAGTCTGAAGAAAGAACTTTGTCTTGCGAAAAAAAAATTGCGTGTATGAAAACATAGGTTTTCCTTCTGTAACAACTTCAAAAAAGGCCTTTTGGAAAACCGGCCAAGTGGGACTGTAGCCACAGATCTGAGCTTTCGAATGATTACTAACACTGTATGAAAAATTCATGTCCAGCGATTGAGATCGGTCTTTTAAATGTGTCTTATAATGAGCAAGTTCTAATTCTTGTGTAGCGGATGAGACTGAATATTCATTTGTTCCGGTATAACCGAAAAGTACTCAAATTTTTTATCAATTGTCCTGTTGATCCTTTCCGATCCCTACTGTACCCTGGTCATCCTTCTTAACCATTTGACTTCCGAGGACCCGACTTCTTTGTGTCTAGCAGGCAAGGCGGGACTGTGTGCTCCACCTCCTACGCGGCTCTAGCTCCCAACGTGGAAATCACTGTCTGTCTCACTCCTCTCTGCCATTCGACATCCCGTCTATTGTGAAAAAGGTTGCTGGTTCGATCTCCTACCACGATGCTTCAGTGTAGTTTTTTGGTCTTATCTTTTTGTTCTCACTATACAATGCTCGAATCACTCCGCTTCCTGCTTCCGCTTCGTATTTTTCTAGGTTTTGATTGAGTCGTCTAGTTCAGAGCTTCATGCCGTTTTTAAATCGCTAGCTGCTTTACTCTAACAGTGATAAATTTACAAAAGTATATTTTCATAGTTCTGTTCTCTCTTTTCACGACACATGATTGACTGATTTTTCCTCTTTCACGAAACTTGAGGCGCATGAGCACGGACGATTTAAAGTAGCATTTTGGTAGTGCTTTTCTGTTCCCTATATTTTTTCATCAGTTATCTTGGATATTATTCTGTCTTTGGTCAGCATGCGTCGGCAGAGTATTCTTGTCTATTGTCTACTATTGGTTCTTGAATGTGATGCTTCTTAATCGAAGTGGTTCAGGCACCAAAAACTCGATATATCTTTGAAATCTGTAGATTTCATAGGTTTCTTCGTAACTTTTCAGCAAAGTTTTGATTGATAGTGGATTTCAATCATTTGCAGGCAGTTACTTTATATGTGACGGATAACGTAATTATGCACATGTACACATGATATATATACATATTGTATACGTAGATACATATATACATACGTACCTATATATCATCCTTTGTGGTGGCTCTCTCTTGGTTGTTGCGCACAGCGATGCTCGTCTAATTTTTTTCTTGTTCAGAGCAACTGACGCAAATTCCAAAGTTCGCTGACCTGGACCGCTATTCCATTCATCGACTCGTGTGCCCTCACCGATGACGTTACTGAATATACCGTTCATGCCATCAAGCATATCTTCTTGAATCACGTTGTTGTTCAGGTGGGTTCTTAGGTTATCTAACCAAAATGATGCTTATTAGTAATTAAAGGTTGTTGCCTAAACTATCAGTCGCGTCTTCACCTTCGCTTTTTGGGAAACATTTTAGCTGAGTAATATGTATTATTTAGAAGCTTGAGGCGGAATTGTAAAAGATTATTGTCAGCACATTGTCAAGAATTGACGTTATCGTTGTATGGACACGATGTTGTTGAACTGTTTGATTGTGATAGCTGACATTTCGGCGATTGCCTCCTTAAAGCTTGGAAAGCTCAAATTGACACGCAACCTACTCAGGAAAACATTTTCTATAACCTTGTGGGATTAGCTTTTCCTTCAAAACAATTCCGATCAGCTAGCGTTTAGTTGCATGTGGAAATGGGTATAGCCGTACCAAGTTCACAGATTCCTCCTTATGCTTTCTCTTGTGCATACACTGGTAGTTGTTCGAAACATGTTTGTTGCAAGCGCCCTTTCGTTATGAGGGGTGAGAGGATAGGTAATAAACCAGCATGTTTGTATCACTTGCCTTTCGGTACCATTTGGTGATTCTAGCTCGCTTTCGGGTAGGTTAATCTGAACATTTAAGTACGAAGCCAGTCTTTCTTCAATTTCTGTCGAGTGAAATTTACATCCCTTTGCGGACGACAACATAATCGATTCACCAGTGGCGCGCAGCTTTCGTTCTTCAACAAAGATTTTTATTTTGGTTCCCAGAAATACTTTAGGTTCTCATTTTACTCTGATAGACATGATTTTCTCTACAAGATAATATACTTTTTGTGCACATGTAACTCTTATGTGCAAAGAAAACTCCGAATGTGAAATTTACTTTTGTCTTCTCTGTTACAGTGCACTATTAAATTTTCTACGATGAGCTCAAGCTTCAGATTCACCGAGATTTGGGCTATCGAATGAAGTTAGTGTGTTGTCCAATAAACAGTGATTCACAGATTTTAGCTGGTGCAAATAAGGCATACCGAGTGCGAAACAGTTTCATTTTTACTGCTACAAAGTACTACAAAGGTTTTTTTTTTCGAAAACCAGATAAAGTATCGGAATTTCCGAGGTTCAAGCTTTGATGATTACTTAATTCCCAATAAAAGACTTTGTTCAGCTAGAAAAGAGCTTTGGAAATTTTAGAGTCAAAATGACCCTCATCGTCCGCAAAGGGATATACACTGACTGCTGGTTTAGCAATCCTAAACATCAGTCCATTTTCTTTTGTGTATGGCCGTTGACAAATTCTTCTTACGCGACCAGTCATAACATTTTACATTGCCGTTCACAGCACTTTCTGCACTCGATTTGTTTCCTCGCAAGCACCCTGTTCAAATGTCTTCAAAGATTTGTCGTATTGTTTCAACTTCCTCTTGAAGATTTCTCCTTCTTTGTAATTGCTTCCTGATAACTCCTTCTCGATGATGAGAGGACGAAATAGTCGTCAGCATGCCTTCAATATGGTAGTGGCAGGAGACCTAGTACGAAAGTTTCAAATTTGGAAATGTACGCAGTGGCAATACTTGGTGTCATTCATTTTCCCTTTACCAAGTCTATCACTGGTAATACTCAAGAATTTTTATGTTTCTGCTGCTTTTTCGTAGTGTTATGATGTTTCAAATATACCTAAAGGAACTGAGTGTTACGCAAAAATTTCACTTCAGACGGGAGTTAACCCGCGTTTCATCCAAGCCGAGGGCTCGTGCTATCACTACACCACAGAGACACTGTTTTGCACCCACTCATTATTCAACATCTCTACTATAGCTAGAAGCTACCAACCCCCGCCACAGCCACTTGTGTTTAGTAATTCCCGGAGCATTCGAAAGTTGAGCAGCTCAGGCATTCTTGAGAAGGCATAAAATGCTCAATTAAGATGCTGTGCATGTTTATTACTCCATCATGTTGCATATGGTGGTACTCGACTTAGTTTCACATGAAAATGTTTGACTGTGTTTCCAAGCGCTCAACAATACGAATGCGCCAATACGTCATGTAATGTTTTTTATGGGATTCATTCACTTTTGGTTGACTAGTGCCAAAATGCAACTAGTAGGCACCGTATGATTTTCACTGTTAGTTTTGAACCTATTTCCAGGCAACTTTCCATAATCCATCTATGCTGTGTAGTTTTGATTTTTTTTTCCTTTCGGTGATGATTTTTGACACATTCTAGTAGCTTATAAGGAGTATTCCGATTTAGTTCGATTGCAAAAATACTCTCAATGATCAACTGCTCGAGAACGTCGTGGTCCAGCTCGATGATGTAGATGGTGAATGGGCGACTGTGGATATGGTTCCTATAGATAGTTTGCCATACAACGAAACCAAGTCTACCTATGTGCTTCTGGAATTTCCTGAATCAGGTTAGTGTATTAGTAAAGACTATTGGAAACGAGCTTTCTATGATTATGAGAGAACTGTCACAGTTGGGCGATCAAAATGATACTTTCGTCAAGAGAAATTATCATACTTTTTTGATGGGCCTAATTGAACTACAACAATTGTACCGTTGCTGTAAACTCTGTCGTGGATATCATAAAATCGTAAGAAATCTTTCATACACCAAGATTACCTACTCCTGTCGTCCTGCATCAATTCATAGATTGGTCAAAGGTAGTGCTCCTGTACGCAGAGTAGCTATCCACCTGAAGATAGTAGTCGAACGGTGGCAAACCTTCCTCGGGCCGCCACAAAGGTCGGTTGAGCCGGTGAGGAAAATCTGGAAACTTTCTAGTACAGCTTTGTTGGAATTTTAGAGGAAATCACGCTAAAGAGGCGTTGAACTTGTCACTTCTAGAAGGAGCGATATTAAGGAGCAGTGGAATTTGTGTGCCATTCGATCACTTCTGTGACCACTTGCTCAACAATTAACCATTAGAGTATGCCAGTTGAAATAAGTACGAATGACCGAATAAAGTTCCTAGTTTTAGTGTGATAATCGTAAAATCATTCTGTTTGCTATCTGAAAGCACATATCAAGGCTCCGTTACGGCACATTTGCTGCAACTTTGAAGTTCAATGTGAAGGATGTGGATCCGACCACTGGAGAGGCGGAATCAGACGATACATATGAAGACAGTTATGTGGTGAGATTTTCGCTACCAAGTTTTTTTCCCTAAAAGTCTTGACTTCAATTTTTCACACTGATGCTCGCTTTTTTCAGCTGGAAGAATTGGAATTCTCAGTGGGTGATTTAGTAGCACCGATTACGAAGCAAAATTTCACCACATCATGGGAAGCCTTGTCGGATGCAGTAACTGTTGACGAGACCTTCCATTTGACAACTGTTGGCACTCTAGCAGAAGCAGTTAAAAAGGTAGGTGTCGAAGTAAGCATAAAGCGATAGTACGGTAATAATATTACTAGTGTATATGCATATGAGATAGCTCCATTGATTTGGCTAGGATGTAAAACAGTTCTGGATACTTGTCATCCTGACGAAGTGTCCATTTTTTATTGATAAGTTCGGCGCATGAATGCTGTTAAGGTGTCGGAACTTCTTGGAATGGCGCCATGTGAACGCAGTGATCGTATTCCGGAAGGGAAAACCCAGCATTCAACCATGCTAGCGGGAGTTTTCCGTGGTGGATTTGAGGTTTGATCCATTTTTCTTGCATGTGACTTTTATCATACAGTATCCCTTGTTCTATCTCCTTTTCTTTCTTTGCTTGTTTGTTGTGTGAGGAGTATGTAGTGCGCCATCGAGGTCACATAAACAAAATCAATTAGGGCAAGTTAGTCTCATGAATTATTGGTAGTAATCTAACATTTCCACAGTGATCTAGAGTGATCTGCAAAACTTTGTGTCAGACGGACTCGAACCCACACCTCACTCTGTCCGGTAGCACGTGCTCTAACCTGTCGCACCGTTGACGCTTGTTTGCCTTTACTCTTTCTACGCAACAACTCTTCTATTTGTCAGCAATCCAACCTCTTAAGTGTAAAATACACTACTGAGATGTACACAAATTTTCCACGAGGTTTTGAGTGACTTTTCAGTTTTACACTATCCATCATCATATTTCACTATGCGAATTCCACCATTTCTATCCCACGATTCATTTCCTCGCATTCATCTCCAACAAATGTCATCGAATATCGGTACTGCTTGACAAGTTCGATTTCATCCTAAATGTCGTAGAATGCTCTTTGCGACTATCCTTCTTGCAATCTCAGAGATAGCCGAGCTGAACCGTTCCTCGGCTTTCACTTAACTGGTCGCAAGAGAACATTGAGGGAAAACGGTCGAACCAGGCTTGTTTTCCCATAGCCCGCATCAGTAACCATTGAGGTACAGCCCTTTCGAGACTCTACGCCGGTAGGGTTATTTTTCTAGGAGCTACGAAAGTTTTTCTATTCGTCTTTCTTTTCGCTTGGCTAATAATGTTCCTACTAGCAGTGAGGCTCTTGATTAAATCGCGATTCGGGTAATTGAGTCATGGAATATCGAGTGCGTCGTTAGGCGATTGGCACGTTGGTGTTAAACGTTTTGCGATTTTTTACCATGCTGACATTTTTCAATCCCATCTTAGCGGCTTATAATGTTGACACTTCAAAGAGGCCATATATATTATTGACATTCCAATGGGGTCGTATAAACTCTGTAAAATAATGCGAAAGAAGAATCGTAAACTTCCAAAATCATCAACAGTTACAACGACATCTTTGTGATAGTGAATGTGGTGGTATCAAAGTAATTTTTGTTTTTGTTAAGGTGCTTGCTCGACTCAACGTTGCGATTGATCCTGTGGATAGATCGATCAATATGAATATTCAAATACGGTAACCATTTTGTTTAATTATTCGTTTTGATCACGATCATGCCTTTCTTTAGCGCAGTGTTTTATGTTTGATTATATTCAGTATCTCCACTCGTTTCCTACTCCTCTTATCTCTTGGACTTTTGCGTTCAAAGAAAGAAGTAACAAACTTTATACCCAATAATGCAGAGTGGTGTGCAGAAATGTTTGCGTCAGCTGGGATTCGAACCCAGATTTCACCTGGAGCGCCTGCTGAACCGTTGCACTACCGGCGCCCGTTTTGCACACCATTCTTTCTACGCGCGTATCTGGCCTCAACAATGACTCGCAGTGGCCTCCCGCTGGACCGAGTGAGTGCTGCTTATTCTCCCAGACAAGTCTGAGACCAGTCTGGTACCAATTTAGCAGACCCCGAAGGGATGGATGGCTTGGTGAGCCATGAGCGCGAGATCGAACCGTTGACCTCGTGTGCGACGCAGAGCCCCTCTACCCACTGCGCCACATGCGCTCTTGGGTATCAGTAATCAATCAGAAATCATTTCTATTTCACCACCGCTTGCGTTGGTATGCTCTCGAAAAGAGTGAAATCTGGGTTCGAATCCCAGCTTACGCAAACGTTTTTGCACTCTACTCTGCATTATTGAGTACATTGTAACATCATACCACCGCAAGTGGAGGTCAAATAAAATGATTTCTGATCAACACACTTTGGTCTGGAAGCCTCATAAATGCATTGTCAAATTAACAAATTGTTGATTTCGTACGCCTTTCACCCTTGGATGGGAAATTTGACAATTTTCGAGCGTGAACTTTTCACAACATGATTGAAAAGAAGCGATTCTTTCCTAAATTATCACTTTTCGATTTTTTTTTATGCGTACTATTTTATTTTGCCTTTCCATAGGATTCAGTTTTGCAGTAGTGCTCTTATAACCTACGTTCGATGACTACTTAAGTAATATATGTAAGTTCTGTTCAGTGCGCAATCTCTTTATACTACTTATTAAACAACTATAAAGTAAAGCTATCAGCGCGAAAAAATTAGTGCATCTTATATCTAAGTTATAAATTTTCAACTGGGACCTTGTACTTTACCAAGAGCGCAGATTTCATCCAATATTTTCATTAATAAATTAGATTGGTGTGTCAAATCTTTTGTATATGAGGTGAATTGACTTTATGGCGTTCTGAACCCCTCGTTTTTCTTGCGAAGATTTTTCACAGTACATGTCTTATTGCTTAGAACGTTTCTCTTCAGCCACATTGTTCGTTCCCATCATCGTTTAATTAGTGGCTGAATCCTTGGCTATAGCTCGCAAAAGCATTAATGCTTTCAAGACTATGGCTATTTTGAGTGCAAACATTTTGTGACCGTACAACAGCTTATGATAGTTGGTGCAAAAGTATTGCTGTTTGAGGTTTTTGAAATTACAATCACTTTTCTGATTTGCTTCAAGTAGCATTTATAATATGATGGTCGACGATGAGTTTTCGGCAACATCTCGTGTAATCTCAAGAAGACCAGCTTCGATGCTTGCTCTTTTCATGACTTCTGATGAGGCTGGTACAGAAGTAGTTGTGGTTTATGCATCGTTGAGAAGAGCCTTTTTACGAAACTTCTTTAACGTCACTGTGATTAACATCGTTGGCACTTACTGGGTTTGATGCGTTGTTGATGTTGCGAGTTCTCTTTGCTGCTTTACGACCCATTCTGAACTCACGATCTGGAGCCGCAGTTACATCTGCACCAGCCAACATCCTTCCTATAGTGAATATGAAATACGTGGCACAGCTAATACATCACATGCAACAAAGCATAAAGCGAAGAATGCATGTCAAATGAGGTCATCATAACCATATATTTTGAGAATAAATTCAAATATTAAACAGCGCATTTCAACAATACGTAAGCCTTATCTACTTTCTCACTAACCTAGTATATTTGGCAACTCAGTGCTTGTTTTATTGTTTCTCACGCTCTCTAGCTTTTTTTGAAACGCAATGGAAGTGATGACATTTTTGCATAATTACAAATTTCAGATGCGAGCAATCAGATGTGTCGGAGTTGCTGGCAAGCGCTATTGCTTAGATTTGAAAATTCGGTCTACTTTATGGTTTTTCGCAGATGTTGTTTTGTTGGTATTACTGCAAAGCTGTTTCTGTATGTATCTGCATGTTCTTAATTGTCCGATACTGTGATCATAAATTATTTTTTAACGTGAATAACGAATACAGTTTCACTCTTGCATCTGTGCATTAGTTTCCTGCGAACATAAGCGATAATGTGTTTCTCGTATATTGACGTTTTTTTTTTGTTTTTTTTTTTCTTGAGCGATTAAAATTTGTTTTGGAGGTTGCGTTGGATCGGTCAGTTGTATGTTGATGGTTCTAATTTGTTATACTGATCATAGTTTCTCTTCAGTCAATTAGAGATTGGTTTGTTTCGTTGACCTTAGCTCTGTTCTTGTAGTCAGCATTATTACTACATTTCATTCGCAGTTGTAGATTTGGTGATGTAACTTCTCTACTACGCATTATTTTGATGCGTTTTGTTACAAATTCGCATAGTTGGCTGTTAGATCCTGAAGACAAGGTTAGAATGATAATATAGGGACAGCATCAGTGTTATGTCCAAAGAGGATGCTCACCCTCTATCTGGCTAGTCCTAGTATTTGCCACGCGCTATGAAACATTGGAATCAAATTTACGTTCTTCTGTTTAGCCGTGCCGAGGTGTTATTGATATTATCTATTGAATATCAGCGAAGCATGTAACAATACAGTTAATAATGCAGCACGAAATCTGTATTGTTATATGCTTCGCTGATATTCAATAAATGATATCAATAACACCTCGGGGCGCCTAAACAGAATAAGATACGAATTTACGTTGTTGATTCTTACTGTGATTGATAGAATGTCGTGCTAAATTGAAATAACTTCTTCGTTCCCACAAAATTTCACCGAAGTACAGCTGGTTGATGTGTTGGATGAGCTTTGATCCAGGCGAAGCTAGGTATTTGAGTACTGAACAAGGTTATCCCAAAATAAGCCTTTCTTATTTCCCAGTCATATATTCCTTTCGTAATCTAAGCGTTTATCCACAATAGTATATCTATTCTGAAATCCCGTAGATAGGAGCCGTTCATGAATAGGCGATCTGTGTGGGAAAATAGTACTAGTAATTTTAGTAAGTTTTAATTGCATCAATTTAGTGGTTTGTAATAGTTTTTATTTATTCTTCATCTTATCCTTAATTTTGATGCTTAGTCGTTTCTATTTCACCTGTTCTGACACTATCCTGCAAAGCTTCGAAAAAGCCACTGTGTGATGCTTAAAATCTCGATTGAAACGATTTTTCCGATATGCCTAGTAATCATTTTTAAGCCACGCATGTCATTGGTCTGTCAAAGAGGCTGATTTTTCCGATATAAATGTAAACGATAATGAGGACGTAGCAATTGGAAATAGAAGCTGAGCTATTGCTACTTTTGTTATAGTTTGATGTTCGAAGAAATTGAGAACTTGAAAAATTACTCATTAACGAAAAGTGCATTTTTGTTCGTCCTTTTTTTGCAATAATTAAACTGCTCTCATCTAGGGAGTTTTGGGGTTCTATCGATATCAGTTATACTTTTCTGAAGACATTGTGCCTATTCGTAAGTGATCTCTCTCTTCCATTAGAAAAATGTCTGAGAGGGAATGCCACTAAAGTGTACTTGTGTTCACACGAAGTGTTATCGATCTTTGATGTGCTACGCGAGCGAAAGCTTAGAGAAAGCATCAGGTTTCCGTTCAGTGAACCAGACACGCTTTGTTCGTTTCATCAAAGCTTTTGATTCCTGATAAGTTTAGATGTAGCTCCGACAGATTCTGAGTTTTTGTCGTTTCTGATCATCTCATTTGCTCAGTGTTCGTCCGTATCACTGATATCATGGAAGCGATAGTTGTAATGCGGAACAGGATAGCCGAACTTCATTCGTTACTGCCCCTGCGGTTCGATGACGCGTCGATCTTTATTCGCTGATATTGATCGGGATTTTCTCATCTTTATTTTGTAAAAGTTTTATAGAGAAACTATTGAGTAAGAATTACCACGTAGTTTGTCGGAGGAACTTCTTCTAGTCATTCGGCCTGTTAAACGTTTGTACCGATTTTGTACTCAGGTCGTTGACGAAGTAAACTTTCTGAATGAAACATCTCAAGGCGTTCGTTTGCGGTCATCCGATGAACTTTAGTTGAAGCTTAAAATAAGAGCCATTCTTCGAACAATTACTTACACTCCTATGCAAACATTCTTTGTTCAGCGAATGATGTCGATTATTCATTTGTTCCGTTATAACCGAAAAGAACCGGTTGAGATTACCATCAAGTTCAGGCCTGTCAATGATGCTTGGTTTATCGGTTTTTGAGGTATATAGTTAAAAGAGTGAAAGTGTTTAGTGCTTTTCGTAACTCTCGTAAGTGTATGCATATAGTCTGGTAAGGGCTCTTGTACAGCCCGAGACACGTGTTTCGTCCTTACAGACTCGTCAGCCGGGCAGAACCTGTCGTCTTTCGATCTTTTTATAGTCAGTTCTCTCGGAAGCCTTACACTCTATAAGGAGTGTAAGGAGCCCTTACCAGACCTTATGACAAGTTGGCTCAAATAATAATGAAAGGATCTATTGAAATTTGAGCGTGGTCTAAACAAAGCACTCGAAATAAAGGTATAATGTATGCATATAGCTTGTGAATTAAATGTTTATGTAACTGAGACGCTATAGAGCTTTTTTTTTGACTGCCCTTCAGGGAAGCGGACTCAGTTGTAGAGATTCACTTAGCTCGTAGATGCCGAAACAATGTTGTGTAGGTGCGCGTAAAAAGTTCCGTAATTCATCTAGTGTGCTATCACTTTTCTATGACTCATACCGTTCACTTTGTTCCGACGGATTGCCCACCTTCAAGTGTAGTTTTTGCGTTAGACGTGCTGACATCATTGTACACTGTATCGGTCGCTGATCGGATCCTAGCAATTGATCTTGATTTTTTGTCTTTGTTCGCTGTCTTCGTATCATGACTTCGAATCTATTGTGCTATTACAGTAGAGTTGAAGTATTTGAAAGGAAGACGAAGATATGAGGTTGAGATGTTAACAAGAATAAATAGGTGATGATTCAGCAAGTAAACAGGAGCTTGATCCCTCATGATTATTGGACTTTCATTGATAATCTGTTTGAATTGAACAAGCTCCTCCTGGTTGGGATGCATAGAACAGGTATACTTTTAGTACGCATATTTTCTTGATAACTTTTGAGGACCAGCGTTGGTAGGCAGGCGACGTCGCGCCATCGCTTGCGCGGCGATAACGGGCTGGTATCTGTAAGTTCTGTGGAGGAAGATATGTCGTGCTGTCTGCGCCTGCTTTTCCAAAAGGTGCACCTACATTCCCACGAGACGCGGCTCTGCCATAACGGTAGCTGAGCAAGAGACTAATCTGGCCTTTTCGAGGTTTTGATAGTCCCTTCCTTAGACAGTCTTTGAGAATAGTTTGAAGTTTAAAAAAGAGGTGTTTGATAACATTCGAAGAAAGAATAATGTATAAGAATTAATGACAACCAAGTGCCATTGACCGTAAATCTCTTAGACAACGTTTTTACGTTGCCTGGGTTGATTATTGGTGCGCTTTCCTTTCTCAACAATGGAGAAGAATTGATAAGTCGCATAGCTCTGACGATAGCTCTGACGAGGCGGGCGAGAACTGGCGAAACATACGCAGGCCACTGGCACTTACGGAAACCTCGAAAAGGCTAGATCATTCTCTGAGTAGATAATATAATTTCTTCTAGCAGCTGACGCTTCGGCAGTTTGGTACTTTCAGAGCCCGGTAGTATCAGGTTGTTTTCAACATAGCCAAACACCTCCACTAAAGTGGAAAAGAATCACGGAACCCGAATTTCAGTTGGCATCAAGGACAAAATAAGTTTTTCATTTATCAAACAAGCAAACGATGTTTTGGATTTCAAACGAACATCCAGAGTGCATGGAATTCACCCGAGAGAAAACGTCAGAAAACTAACTTTTGTTCGTGAACATCCACATTGAATTGTCTGAAAGCAGCTACTTGAAAATGAGTAACGAAAATATACTGATTCATTTCTTCTTCTCGTACAGCGCACCCGAAGGCGTTCCTGAAAAACATGTTTAAATATCTATAAGTATGTGCAGGAAGTGAGAAGGTAGAAGTCCTAAAATTTGCTTAGCAAATAGACATATCCAATGGCAGCGAAAATGTAGCTCTTCGGAATAGGTTTAAATGGAATAACACTCTCCCAGCAAAAATTTCAGCAAGATTAAGTTCCTATATTCTGCCCTTGTTCCCAAATCAAATAAGTATAACCATATTATTTTGTTCCAAAAGGGCAGGCTTAGAGAGATCACTAGCTGGTTGAAAAACCACCAAATACTTTGAAGCGCCGGCTAGTTCACAACCGCTTATGGGATCGTTTATGTACAGCACGAGAGTGCATAATATTCTCCAAACAATATCGACGTTTACTGCATAGGTACGGGTACAATTTACCTAGTTTCTTGTAGAACTTGCAACGATAAATACATCGGCGGAGCTCCAAAGTTATCTTGAAATAAAAGTATGAAAGGCCGTTGAGTAAGTTTCTTTTACTGATTAAGGCAAGAAGTGATGAAGGAGAGATGCCATACAAGTACAGTTTGCTTGGAAATCGGCATACGTTGTGGTGTTTTCTTTTCCTTCAGAGTTCCTTGTTCCGAATTGTTTGTCCGCGGGCACTTGTCAACGCGATGTGCTCGTTTATAGTCGTGTCGAATTCGATTCTCTGAAGTGGGAGCATCGCTCGAATGACAACTTTACTGAGTTGTACACCTTTTATATGATACGGTTGCAGCTGGTTGTCCACTGTTAATGCTGTGAATTCATGTAAGGAATTCAAGCAGCTGCAGTCGATATGATATCACCTATCCGTGGCGAATCAGTACTTTTCGAAACCTTTCGCAGACTTATATTTTCTCTGAAGATGGCGAACTTTGAAATAGTATCATTAACACCTCGGAGCGGCTAAACAGAAGAAGATACTGATTTATTCAAACTATGCCGAGGTTAATAGATAGTCGGACCTGGGACTTATATTTTATTGTTCATAGCGAAATTGAAGAATAAGTCGTTTTTGAGAAGTATGTACTTTTACAACGTTTGTGGTTGCATAGATTTCTGGCTATTCTTCATATCGCAAACACGTTTATGCAACTCTCTCAGTGATTTCACAAATCACAAATATCGACGAAATGCTCACAAGTGTTTAGTGTTTGCGGTTTGACACAATCCAGACAAATAGACTCGAGCGGGAAAGTTTTTTCGAATATTATTTCGCACATAATTCGGCCTTTCTCTATCTACAGCAGGCACACTATCCAATTTTTTGCGCTGTTGAACGAACGCAAAAAAGTCCAGTAAAATTTATGCACAATAACATCACCAGCAGTAAAAATGTAGGTACTGTATCACTCACATCAGTATGATATAGTTCTCTAAAAAACTCTAATAGGAAATTTGTGACTCTTTGCTTCACCACAGTCACGTTCAAACCTTTTCATTTTAAAACTAAATCAATATATTTGTCATCTTTATGACCCAATTTCTTTTGACTCAGCAAGGATCAATCCTTTTTAGTTTTTCAGTTTTTAGATAGACAAACGCGAGATTACTATTGGATTGTTTCTTCGAAGGGGTCTAACGTTTCGAAGAAGTCTCTTCATAGCTTGAAAGCGGTAGAACGTTCACCTTGATAGATAGTTTTCTCAGTCAAATACTGTCATGACCACAACAGAAAAAGTCAAAATGTGGATCGATTGCATAGATAATCACTTCTTCAAATAATCACTGTCTGGTGTGTATGCCTCGAGGTGTCGGCAACGCAGAGTTTACTTGTTGTGAGGAGTGTATCTGTCTGTTTTTTATGAATTGTTCTGTAACTTGAGTTTGTTTTTAATGAACTGATAAGTTATGTAATCCTGAAATTTTTTCTAATAATGTCGCGAAAATTCGTTTCGAACTTGATCTCTTGGGTGTACGTTTCCTGCTTTTGAGAAAAGATGTTTCACGTGATAACAAATGTTCAATGCAACTCTATAGCTTTTTATCATAGTATATTTTGCAGAACCGTTTTCACTGCTAGCATCATTTTGATAAGAGACAATGAAGACGCGGCCAAATGAATCCGATTTTCCGCTCAATGGTGAAAATCACGCACTCCGTATAGTTGAACTTTTTGTTCGGTTTCGAAATGCTTGAGGGAGAGCAAGAGTGATTATTGTTTGGGCAAAAAACATCGTCTTTGCTACCAACGTAGATTAACTGAATTTTTGATGAAATAACATGGGGTGATCAGCAAAACATTTGGGCTCTTATCATCTTTTCGAAGCATAAGGAACCCATTATCAATACATCCTGCTTACCATCAGGTAAACTGAAAGTCTTTGGATCTGAATTCTGCACCAGTTTGTGGCAGCTGAATTCGGTCATGATAGAATTGTATTCAACTTCATGCAGAAGGCGTACCTCCTAATGACGTTATTTTTACCTGACCAAGACTCATTGTAGAAAAGTTATATTAGTCTTCTGTCAGATTTCTGGGAACGCATGTACCATAACTTTCTCCTCGTACAACCACCTCAAACACTCCGGCTGTGTGATTTACATAAAAGTCAAAGCGTTTGGAAGTAATAGCTACTCTTTTTGATAAATCCTAGCTTACGGAGACTCTTATTTATTCGTAATGAGACTTTCAGATTGTATAAGTCCTTACCTTACAAAACCGAAGCTCTTTTTTCCCATGATGAGTATCAAATTTTCTGATGTATTGATTTCTCACACTTTCTGCAGTCCTCTTGAACACGAAAGTAAATGAACAATCGAGATTAGCCCAGCAGTATGAGATGATTTGTGTTATATGCCTTATGTTTTTTGAGGTGGTGCCGCATTTCCGTTGTGAATTTTGAGTTGAATTTCGATGTAAATGTTCTGAAAGTTTTGAATCTATGTACGTTATTCCTTATTTTCTTCTCAAGGCAAATACAAGGTTTCATAATAGTATTTCTTATGTGAACTGACGCTCCGGCGGTTTTTTCTCTCTCTTCAGAGCTTTGAATGATCAGCTAAGTTTCAACCTATCAGCCAAACACTTCCATTGCTCTCATTCCATTAAAAAAAAACCACCAAACCTAGATTTCGATCGTTTCAAGCACAAAATTGACTTTCAGTTTACTTTGTAATTTTTCCACTGAGTTTGTTATCACCTGTATCAAATTTAACAATTTTATATACTACTTCATATCACATGTGATAAGAGACATTCCTCCCTGTGGTTCATTCTTGAAATGGTGGTATACATACAAAACGCTTTTAAAATCTGCGTGCAGATGTTTTATATTCCTGTGCGAGGATGGTGACTTCTATTTCGAAATCTATTTCGTTATGCGTTTGTGTCCTATGCATGCATAGTTAGGTAGTTGGTATCGAAATATCCTTGCTGTCTGATTGTTCTGGTCTCCATTATACAACTCAGTAGAAAACTTGTAAAAGCAGTGAGTAAGTTGAAGATTGATTTTGTGCTCATTCTGATTGAAACTATAAATTTGATGATTCTAACTAACGGAGTAGTAAAGGTATTTGACCGAATGGGACGTGGGCAACCTGATCTTTCCAGGCTCCGAAGAGTACGAAACCGCCGAAAGTTCAGCTCACAGATCAAACTGTGTTTGAAAACCTCGTGTACGGATCAGGAAGAATAAAGAAATACTGAAGCGTGTCGAGGTCGATAGACATTGGGCTTCGGGATCTATATATGTTTGGCTTGAAAGACACCGTGCAAAGAATTTTTTTGTGATTAACCCAATCGGTAAAGTGCTGTGATAAAGTTTTTCCTATGCTTTTACAGAGTTCTATGTTCTCAAATATTGTAGTAATCGAAAAATTTTCGCGTGTCATCAAACCAGCTTCGTCGCGATTGTGTTAATGGTGTCATCGAATTCTAATCATGTTGATCATCTTACGCCCTTCCGTTCGTTAAACAATCAAGTGAGCGTTAGTAGATCTCCATTTGACACTATCGCTACTCAATAGGTTTGCGCCTTGCACTACCAAAAGCATTTGTCTGTCATTCGCTTTCACATATGGCTTTTCTTTGAAGATGTAATGGGGTGCTACCAACGCAGCAACTTTCTAAGAACACTATCAAATGTGCAGTCCCGTTCGACGTATTCGTGCTTCTTCAGTATATGTGAAGTGATGGGCTCATGTAGTGTTATTCCTTTGGTCTTTGTAAGAACAGCGGTCACTGTATTTGTCGCTACAAATCCATTATCGGGATTGGTAATGTGGCTACTCATTGGTGTTAAGAATCTGTGCGCATTTTACTTCGTGAACGCAGAGATTTGTATTTTATTAGTGGTTCACAGATACTACATTGACTGAAGACACGATGCTGTAATAGACACGTTCAGATTGAATAAGTAAGGACAGCCATCTTTCTGATCCGATTCTACAGCACATCCTGACGTCTACTTATGCCTAAGATTCCACTCAAGGTGAATACCACACGTCATGCGGGGCTTTTTATCCCTTTCTTCATCCTATAATCTCATCGAGGTCCCTAAGTATATCCTATAAGGGCATAAAGTGGTGCACGTATATGCACTTATGTATGATAATTACGAGTTGAGTGAATCTTTGCACTTATGTATGATAATAACGTGTTCAATGAGTCTCGTCGTCGCTACAATAAGAGTGCATTTCCTGAATCTTATTGCGTCACAGAGAAATTATACCTTTGCGGGCGGTGAGGGTCATTTTGACTTCCAGCTGGGGCTTCGTTCGAACGGCTACAAAGATTAGTGCGCGCACCAGTACAAATCCAGTTGATTGTTATCTTGAGAGAATATTGTCCTCAATAGATGATGGAATATCACTGGCGATTCTTGTGCATGAATAATTCCAGTAAGTCACGTTAGGCTTTTTGAAACCCTTCATTTTTCCGGGAAAAAATGCGTCCTCGCGAAAATGAATTTATTTCTAGCTGTTACAGCACATTTTTTCTTCTTTTGTTCACGTACGTGTAATCAGTCGATAGTTTGCTTTGCAGAGTATGTTCTACCAATAAGTGAAACAGCGTTTTGAAATGGGAATCATTTTTCAACGTCACAGCGAATTTCTCGGTATTATTTAGAGAATCTTGGTTCTCAGACAATCTTATCGCTAGAGACAAAATTCAGCATTGAAAGGAATTGTAAAGCTCTTTTTAAAAGAAGAGCGCTTAGATATCTCGAAAATTCCAATTTCTGTTGCATACAGTCACATTCTGTGAGATGTATTCGTGACTTGGTTTTTCTAGCAAAACCTTTACTACAATATCAATATTTACTCTATGGCTGAAGAATGAATATTTTATTACGAAGCTTGACTTTCCGAGAGGATATCTTTTGCTTGCGCTCCCAGCCAAAAAAATAACCTTTTGGTTTTGCAGTAGTGTGCTCATCCTTTCAACTCTACAGCGGACTTGTTGGTACTTATATGTACAATTTTGATTCTAAGGAATCCTGATCATTACGGAAAGGTAGGTAGATCATTATTGGAGGGAGTTTTATAAACGTAATTCTAGTGAAAAAACGCTCAATAATAATACTAATATATAATAATACAGAAATACCTAATCATCATTGCGCCACTCTTGTTCTGCATCGCTCTTCAATTATCCCTCTGAAGATTTTCTTGTACTGATGCAGACCTTTGCCCTCCTCTTGCAGGTCCCTGTTAAGTAAGTGTTCCTTTGCGATGGAGTCTCGGCTAGAGGAGCATTAGTAGACCAGCTTTCTACGAAGAGATGACTCTCTCATCTGGCAGCTTACCCATTAGGCTCATCACATCACTGTCTGCAAGATGCCCAGCTTGTCTAAGATTCGTGCCCGGGTCTCGTCTCGTAGGTGCACCCTCTTTCACCACAGACGTTGAACAGCTTTATTCCATATATATGCCGTTTGCAGGGAATGCTCTGGTGCAGTTTTTTCTTCCTTTGAATTGCATCACCGACTCGTCAATGCATACAATTCTGCCTGGCTGAAATATATCCTTACACTTTCTGTTCACCAGTGTTAGCAGCGCCACCGTCATAGATAAGGTGTCCTCTGCAGCGCATCACTTATTATCTGCTAGACGCTAGTGATTGATGACTTTCAAAAGTCTATCTCTCGGCATAACACCCGGCTATAAATTGGGGTTATGAAAGGATCGGTGGCTGGTCCAGTTTTTCAACTTGGCAATGACACTACATTCATCTGAAGGAACAAGCCAAGCATTTTCTTCATCTCATGGATCGCTGTCTTTTCCCATTTCTCGTTTTCTGCTGTCGAGAGATGTTCATTTACTTCACAGTCAGTTCCCAAACATCCCTCTTAAAAAGTTTGTAAAAATCGGCTGACTCATTGTAGCATCGCATGGTGTCGCTTTAAAGACCTATTTCTAGCCCTGAAGGGACATTGAACGACACACACTTCTCGACCAGTTATCCACCATCCAATGCACCGGTATCGGCTGAAGTACCCTTGTACCTGACTGTTCAGTCACTATCCACAAAAACCACGCATTGATATACGCGATGCATAAAAGGAAGTACTCATAGTGATTTCAGTTGAGAGTGAATTTGCATCACATACAAGTGACTGACCAGGAAGACTCCGGTGTTCTGATGAAAAGTTCCAACTTGCTGAAAATTGTCTTCTTGATGTTATCTAAGAACTGAGAACTGTACGAGACGCAGAAAACTACAACGCTGACATTGGACCAGAAAAAACCCCGTAGGGCATGTAGAATCGGTGTGCCCTGTTCAATGGCGAAATAGCCACATCAAAATGTGCTCGTAGTACAGAATAAGCGCATAATAGAAAGTTAATTTCCATAGAACGATAGAGCAAGGTTTTTTCTGAATTCAGTTGGTGTCCCAATATTTATAGTGCACTACTATCAAGAAATTATTATTTTTATGTCATCCATGAACTAAGGTCGCGTGCAATGAGCACTACCATTTTTGAGAAACCGTTCATTGTTCTCTAATGTTAGATCACTATGAGAAATTGAGTTTTGCAAAGAGCGCATTTGGCGCAGTGGTAAGAGGTGCTTTGAGCTGCACACAAGGTTGATGGTTTGGTTTCGCGCTCACGGCCAAGCAGACCTTCCGTACCTTCGCGGTTTGTTAATCAGTACTAGACTTCTCTGAAAGCGTAGCGCACTGTTGGGACATCGGTAGGTTACCGCGAGTCATTGTAAAGTCCAGTATGATTTGTCGTTTTGAAAGTAGAAAATGGTAATGTCATTGATTAACCGACTATCTGTTCATTCGAGAATTTTACATAGACAAGTCATTGTTGACTTAAAGGATACAAGATAAATATATTGGAGGCGTAGCTAAATATAAATATAATAGCATGGAATTCTCGATAAAAGTTTGGAAAATGGAAAGCATGCAACTGGTTTTTTTTTCCTCAAAATGCGGTTATAGAAGCAGCACTAGTGTTGTTTCTATGAATTATTGACTTTCTTCTATGATATTTGACCATTTACTGATTATGAAACCCCATCTGCTGGCGAAAGAAAAAAATATGAATTTTGTTGAAAAAAAGCTGCCAGATTAGCTTTGACTCTCCGTAGCCGTTCAGAGCTCCCACCAGTCGAAAATGTTGCTGTCCACAAATAATTACTTGTAAATGTTTTTGCAGTCGACCGACATTACAATTTCTACACGTGTTCTCGTATATCAAGCAGCGTCTGAAGTCTATTTCTTCAAGCAATTTTCTATAACTCTTCTATTGGTCACTGGATCATCGGCTTCGTACACTCTGGTGTTATAGTTTTTTTTTTCTGCCTGAATTAATTTTTAATCCACCATATGTACTTCGCATCTCCCTCACAAACTAATCTCTTGTCCCTTGGTCGCGAAGCAGCGGCGCGTCCTCAGATGACAAGTTGGTATTAGATGGGATAAAAGCGACTTTGTGCTTGCCTAAGATGCGACTGCAGTCAGGTGACGGATTTCCTGTTTCTCCTGCATCGAATTGCGCCTACCTTTTATGTGTGAATAGATATTCGTACATGCACGGATGAATCTTTTCTCGCTGAGCGGATTGTATTCTACGAGTAAGATCAGTCGAAAACCTGTTATCACTGGCAGAAAGTGGATGAAAAGTGGTTGGGAATCGTCTCCAAAAGAAGCTGTGCGTCTTCTTCAGGAGATATGCCGCTAAAATCTCAGAACCATTGGGATACTCAAATTGCGAAGGTCAAAGGTAACAATCCGTTGCTATAACGCGCCTTCACTTGCATACAAATATAGATGACGTGATTATAGAGGCAAGAAGGATAAAGTTTGAGTGATCAGACTGACAAAAACGAGGAGATGGCGCTCATTTGAGGCTGCTTATGATTTCAAACAAAGGTTTCCTTGAGAGATGCGATAACAAGGGAGTTGGTGTAATCGGCGTTCTCGTTAGCATGTATATTATCATAGACATACTCAAACTATTGACAGCCCTAGTACTACGTTTTTTTCGAAGGGTTGTGGATGATTACCGACATTGCTAATCTTCGTCATCTATTCACCGCACCATACTATGACGAAGAAATGGTCGTAGAGTTCCATACAGACTTCGGGACTCATACAGAAGACCGTACCTACCTACTTTGAGGTCATCATTGAAAACTTTGACGTCAACATTATTCTTCGAGAAGGTTTAGAGCCTTTTCTTATGCTTACGTACATACGTAGCTTACGTACATTTCAGCGGTATCGCCCACTTCATCAGAGCCACGCGCCCCACACAGAACCGTACTTTATAGTAGGGACAGGGAAGCGTGATGGTGATAGCACGTGATTTTGTATTATCACAATTATTTCGGTTGGTGGATTATGGTCAAGATTAGTCTTAGGAGGACGACTGAAAAATGTTAGCTTGGCACCTAACGACTTGTATGGAACGAATTGAGAGCTGGGTAAACGAGTGTTCAAATCTATTATGCGACCAAGGTCGTTCGTATTAGTTCGCAAATCTAGAGGCTCGTTTTCAACACTGGGCGAGTTGACGATAATCAGTTTACTTTTGGGAAGGTGCTACTGTTGCTGACATCAACGAGGAATACGATCGACCTATCCAGCATATTCACATAGGCGCTATGAAAGCTGAGAAATCAAGAGTCGACAAGTGACGTTCATGTTCATAAGCACTTAAGCTATTACGTCGATATGAAATCGCTTGAACCACAAGCAATAGTCAACTCACGACGTGACTTCAAAATCACTGCTGAAATATTATCAAAGAAGATTCTGGAGGAAACAGCAAATGTTATGGTCGAAGCTGCAGAGACTACGAAGAGCATTTACAATGCTCACCAAACCTTCAACAATTACAAAAGTAAGACAAGTACGTTCAACGCCTACTTAGAGCGCTTGCGGCTTATGAAAGCAAAAGAGAAAATCATCACAGAGGCACCTCAAATCTTTGCAGTCATCACTCCAACCTGCCCTTAAATAAAATAAAGGTCGATGGATGTGTAATATGTCGTGCTACCGATTTGTTTCTCCGAAATTTTGCGTCCCCTTTTTCGATAAAGGATCGAACAGCACTTGGTCCAGACAGGTGAGCACCTAAGCACTTCACGAACCTTTCGTGAATCCTCATCAACGCACTCGCTCGATTCTTTACACGTTATCTGCCAGAATTCCATGTCTTATTTTAATGAAGCACCAAATATGACGTGTTATCGTTCAGAAGGAGAACTTTCACGACAATGGCAACTTTCGCTTAATTTGTTTGTTGCTTGTCGCGTATCAATTCTTCTCTTGAAATGTCGTAAACAGGATTGACAGAATACTGGTGAGTGGAAATCTCTGGTGGTAATTACACTATATTCGATTCGTTGACGACATCGATTTGTTACATCAAGCATTAACCTGCGGAAAAAATATTCTGGCCAACTTGGGCAACGCAAATGAAAAGATTTATCTGCGACTAAATATCACAAGAATTTATGTTTATGAAGAACGATTGATTTATATGCCGCATTCACGCTCAACAAATGAGTACCACCGAGGCTCCAGATACATTTATCTTATCCGGGAATTCAACAAGATGAAACGACTCAGCTCCAA
Source organism: Parelaphostrongylus tenuis (assembly GCA_019055375.1). Classification (NCBI taxonomy): domain Eukaryota; kingdom Metazoa; phylum Nematoda; class Chromadorea; order Rhabditida; family Metastrongylidae; genus Parelaphostrongylus; species Parelaphostrongylus tenuis. The sequence continues at coordinate 52,025 of JAHQIW010005416.1, forward strand.
AGTTTATGAAACGAGAGCGGCGACTTGGGAAGCTTCTAAGAACATAGATAATGTAGTAAAGGAACAAGTAGCATCTTACTCGGTACCCATTTTTTGAGTCCATGATTGCTTCAACGAACCACTCAGCGTTATCGAACGGGTATCGAGTAGGTCGGTGATAAGAGTATCCGGTCTCGTGTAATTGCGGAGAACAATCCAAAGTTGCAAAATTTGTTATCGACTAAAATTCACAGGCAGCATTCTACACACCGAATCTCCAGAATCAGGTTTGCAGAACGTGTGATGCATTCTAACAAAGGCCTATGGATAGGTGCCATTAGCGTCTGGATTCTTTGGGATGTCAAACGCTCAACAGAAGAATCAGCGATTGCATGGACAGAGTTGGTGACGGAAGCTCAAAAGAATGATGTTCGCGGTAATCCAAGGCACGTAAAACCTACAGGACTAGTCTTATACGTGTCAGAGAAAAATGGATGGTCTACGTACCACAACACTGTTTGTTCAGTGATAAGTTCAATGGACTTGCAGTGTAAAATGTTCGTCGTCGCCTACTCCTAATATAGAGGACTGAGCGCCCCAAGAGGACTGCCTAAGGACGAAAAGGGTACCACCCGACTGATGAGATCGTCAAGGTTGAAACACGTGCATCGGACTGTATTAATCAGCCCTTACATGACAGACCACATGCGTGGCTCAACAATTAATTATGTGGCATGTTTGACTTTGATCAATTCCTAAAGATTGCGCCATGACATTCGATCTCATAAAGCATCAAAGAGGTGACTATGAATTCAAATCCGGCATAGTCTTTCCACAAGCCACAATTTTGATGATAACAGCGATAAGGGTATAGCTCTCGGCGTTGATCAGTCTTAAGGGATGAGCTACGCTATACGCGTCCCTCAGCATGGGAGTGGTAAGTGACTTATATATCAAGCGTGGACATGACGAATTTCTTTCCGAATCCTGTACAAATCATAGTGGCTTGTAGGTGACTGAGAATTTCCTCTTGTGGGAATAATTTTGTTGCTTCTTTCATCGTCAGTAGTCTTTGTTGCTCTGCCTGTACATGTCAGTCAATTGATTGGGGGTGATATAATGCAGTTCTGACAATGACAACAATCAGCTGAGTATACTAGTAACCTATTAGTACGAGTTCCTGTTTAACGACCTATTTGGTGACTCATCAGAGCCAATACCAATCGTGGAGGACATTGGAAAATATTGATCTCATCATTGTTTGAAAAGCTTTTCAGCTGGTTAGTCAACAAAAAGCTCTACAAATAAGTACAGTTTTTGAGCTGAAACATATACTAGCATTTTTGATGTCATATTCTACTTCATCAACATATTTTCGAAGACACGCAGCTCGCAAAATTACAGCTTAAGGCAAACCTGTTTTCCCGTATCCGCTATGAGTTATACGTATTTTATATATGTCCGAAATTCCCTCAAGTCAGATACGTCTTGGTACTTCTTTCATCGACAGAACTCTCTGTTAGTGTTTGTGTATAGGAGTAACCGACCCGTCTGACTTATGAAGACTAGCAAACTTGCCCTAGTGATTGTTTTTTTTTCTTTAATTGGTGATTCCTTAGGAACTGCTTTCTAAATCATGCCTAGTACAACATCTATGATGGGAGACTATTGATTCAACATCTAATGAACAACTCTCAGCGGCGATGAATTTCTAGATCTCTGAGGCTTGATTTTCGCAATTTTCGTGAATCTCATGTTTTGAATCCCAAGATAAACATCATGATTTTGCGTTTTTCAATGTGTTGATAACATGTGCACTGGCTGTCGCTCCGGATTGTGAAAGTTCCAGAGATTAGGCTTTTTGAGCACTAGACTGTCAAGGTAATCAAAGTAAAACTAGTCAAAAAGTAGGTAACCAAATCTGGAATGAAACTTGGAGCATACTGTCAAAACTATAGAGAGCACTTTTACTAAATCTCTCATTTCTCAACCCTCATATGTTCCACTTGTCGAATAATTATTCGGCTCCAGTCTCATACGAGATAAACTGTATTTGTTATAATTCCCAAGATCGGCTATCTATCAACCTCGGTATTCTTAAATAATTCCTTGTTTTCCTTTTTTACCAAACACAAGGTTTTCATTGTACAGTTTCATCGTATAGCTTCACGTATCGCGTACTTTCCACCTGACTAACTATCATATAGGTGACCGCCTCAGCGAACGTTTGCATTCTCCTATAGTCCACTTAACAAGTCTTTTCGCCTATTGATAGTTCTTTCAATCTATGAGCGACCCATTTAATCTCTATTCGTTTCACGGTCGATCTATATTCTATTGAATGTCGCAGATAGACTTAAAATCTGGGCATTTTGCTTGGCCGTGGTACTCTATGGTTGTTTGTATAGGATTTTCGACGTGATTGAAATAGCACCCCACTTCGTGCTGGTGATACTGCGTTGGGAAGACCGCTTGAGTCGAAAAGGTATGTTTGAAGTTACCATCCATTAGTTTCTCAGGATGGCCCAAGTGTGGCCGAACTTATTCCCTTCTGTATCCTTCTTCTCTGATGTCGTTATCCATGCTCATTCAACATAAAACGTACCATCAGTCAATACCATTTGTCCATTAGTGCACCAAGTATTCATATTTACCTGCGTTGTTTCCTTAAATTTATTTACGGCTACATCTTCTTGTCGTTGCTTTGAGCCCCTTGAGCATCGTCCTGCTTAACTGTTAACTAAGAAGAAGTGTTCGCTTCAAATTTAACTCGAACTCGCCATGAATTCGTATGCTCTCGTCTCAGTTCGTTTAACACATAAAGTCTAGATGCACTGAGTGCAATTGTATCCCAAGAGAGTTGGGAATTAACGCAGACAAAATGCATAGATTCCAATAATTTTTCTTTCCTAAGGTTTATTAGCCGCGCAGAGATCTTTGTGCTGCACATTTAGTAATGAGTCAATGTCCATCTATAACAGATGTTGCGCCAAGCCATGAAAGCTTTCCATACTCTTACAAAAATCTATACATGCAAGTTTATTTCATGGAACTGCTGCTGATAAAGAGACTACCCACCACAGAGAATGTCACTACTAAAAAAGGCATGGAAATATTCATACATGAACACTGCAATTCGACACTAAGAGTACGTTTTGGCCATTAGAAAATGATAAATCATAGATCAGAGAGATGCGTCCATTTTTCAACCCTATATTTTTTATAGTCCTCACATTTTATTACCACAATCTTTTGCTGATGTTTTATCCAATATTAATTCCAGAATCCAAGATATGCATATCCTACGTATGACCGATGCTTTTTGCCCTAGAATTTGCACTTCTCACCAACGAAAGCTTATTTTTCTTTTTCACTACTATTCAAATTTCGACAGCAAAGTATTGTACTTCCATTTCCACTAATTTTGTTGCAGAAGACTGTTGCACATTTTTTTCTTGGAGTACTCGCCGAACACGAGTTCAGTAAAAAATCTTCACTCATTCAATGTTTTGACGTCTTCGTTTTCTTTAAAGCCACCGTGCTTCGAGTTTCTTGTTCACAAACGTCCGTCTTTGCTATCCTATCCTACATATTGTCTTGTTCTCGATCAGCTGATACCGAATTCTCATGAAATGAAATTACAATAATGTCTTTTTTCGTCCTTCTATTCTAGCGCTATCACACCACCACATTTGCTCTTCTATCCACGGGAACTTCATTTAGTTGACATTATTGGAAAAGTCCTTCCTTTCCCTTTTACAAGTGGCAATAAGATGGATTTCTTTCTGCATGGAATTTCCAAAGTTCTCAATCAAATAAAACTCGTGTGGTGAATACTACTAGAGTAATATTTTCCTTCATCTTTGAATTGTTATTAAGTTAATTCACTACATGTACAGCCACCTATAGAGGTTTCCAGTAGCAATATGCACAAATTTGCCTTATTGGAACTGCGCTACTTTGCCATTCACAGTATCTTCATCCTCACTTGGGTGCCGCATCCGAATGGTTGTGGTGCTTGTTACGGCGGGGCGCGGGGTCGATTCCCACCTTCAACACTCTCCAGTAGGCAATAGCAAAAGCGCTATGCAACACCACAGCAAGGCTTTTCTCAGATTGCAAGGAGACGCACTCAACCATTATTCTACGACATTTAAGAAGAAGATGAAATAACAATTCGAATGCCAGAAGTAGTGGAATCCGCACAGTGAGAAAAAAATCACACCGCAAAGATGGATCAAAGTTGAATGATGGTAAAACTCATTATTTGTGGTTCTCAAGTGAGATATGCTGACGGAAGACAACGTGCGTTCTAAGAGCACGATAAACTCATCAAAACACATATTTTCTGTGTCTGTATATTCTATTAGTTTATTGATACATAATCTTTCTCGTCGGTCACACGTTTCACCGCCAATAAAGGATATCGAACAGCGTTTCAGTTCAACATTCCTCATAATTTGGGACGAAATCGGATCGCCATGCAAGTGCATAATTTGATTTCCCTTAATTTCTCACCTGTGGCGCTTCAATAATTCCCTCTCAAAGTTGTTGTAAGGCAGCACTGCTGGACCAGTCACCACTAATAGCATCATAAACTTCGTCACGTTACTTTAGTTCACTTTATTTAGACTATTCAAGAGTAGGCAGAGAAGGTTTTTCAGTGTTCCTCATATCTTCAACTTTTTTAGTGTTAAATCTATGGAGCAGTCAATGATTCTTTTCTCAGCAGTGTTCCCATTTCTCCTTCATGGAGTGATAAAGTAAATTCGCCTAAATGAATCTTCGAAGCATTACGAAGCACATCTTTTGGGACCACATCGGGCCGATCACTGGGACTTGTTGCCAGCCGGAGAGACAATCAACGCCAAGCGCCACTGTGATCACCTAGACTAGTGCAATCGGGCCTTGCCACTTCGACGTCGCTGCAGTCTCATCCTGCTGCAAGACAACGCGTGGCTGCATGTCGCCAAACTGGAAAAGAGAAAGTTAACCAATCTGGGGTGATGAGAGCTGCTGAATCATCCGCCGCGCAGTCCTGAATTGTCGTCGTCTGACCATCATCTCTTCCGGTCGCTGGAGCATTTCCTGAGCGACAATAAATTCCGGGACATCAATCATTTGCATCGAGGATTGACAACTTTCCCTGATCCATGGATAACGACTTCTATGAGCACGGTACTTTACATGCTGTGATGAGCAATTTTGATTTCTTCTGATCAATAAATTTGATGTTCAAAAGTTATGCGAAGACCTGATACTATCTCACTTACATGCCGGCATGATTTTTCTCTTGATTCGTCACATAGTCATGCTCGCTATCAATGACAAAAACATTGAACAAGCATAGAAACCTGTTAACCATTGTATGGTATTGTCCATTATTGTTGAATATTGTATGAATCATCGTCCGTTTCTTCTATGTCCATCTTCAGTAGCATTATAAGTACTTTTTTTTTACTATCGGACAGGCAAATTTGAAGAGACCTTTCCTGCTGTACAAAGACTTCATGTTTTATGCGTGTCGAGCATTTCGCATCTATATTTTTACTAGACTTCTTCCTAAACTTTTACTAGCTGTTAAATAGCATAAGTCTCTTAGATTTCGAAAATGTTTTTTTTTTTCGTGAAAACTTTCTGACAGCGCTGTACTAGGAAGTAAAATTATGTTTCACTCGCATTGCGCGTTATCGCGCGTATTTTTCTCTAAACAGAGCTCTTTTCCTAGAATACTAGTTGTCGTTCGATAGCCTAACTCTCAAAATTTTGAAAATGTACTTGATTTTCACAGAGATCTCTGTACAGCAATGTAGCAGGGAAAATAAAACTATGTTTCACACGTGTCACGACTATCGCAATTATTTATTTGAAATTTTTTCTCCGCTCCGTGGAGAATTGTTTGTCCTATTGCTTGTACAGCTTAGGCTTTTAATTTTCTTCTTGAATCGGCAGATGGACCGCTATTAAGCCAGAGCCTAATCCTATGCAACAGAAATATTTGAGTGTGTAGAGAAAATCTTAAAGTATCAAAGTCATATGTTAACCTGGAGTTTATTCGAAGTGCAGAAAAATCCTAACTTCAATAACGAAAATGGCACTCCAAATGTGAATCGGCTATTGAATCACAGTCACTCAAATCTAACCGACAAGTAATACGCGACGTGTTTGAAACTCAAACTTATTTCCACTGCCACAGTGCAGTAAGACAATCACAATACAAGCATTTTGTTGAATCACCTAAACTTACATCATCAAATGGTTACTAATAGTCTAAGGAAAGGTCTCTGTACTGGGAGAATTAGAGGTGTGAGAAACACATATCCATTTTCTTTGCTACAACTTCTGAAAAAAAATCTTCTAAAGAACGGATGTATTTTTTTGAAAGGAGATTTACGATATCGATCCGGTACTAATAATCTATGGGGGAGCTTTATCTTGCGAGACATAAACGCGATAAGGCGTGACACGTTTAGAACACAAATTTTTTTTTCGCTACAGCCCTGTAAGGAAGCCTTTTTGAAAAAGAAGTACATTTTTGAATTCTCTGAGGTTCAAACCTTGGAATGAGTATTTAAAGTTTTGCGGAGAATCTTTTTTTTTAGCAGAAATTCTTTTTCGGAAGTGCCTGTCCGATAGCAGAAAACCACTACATTTTATTGCGTACAATGAGACGAGTCAACATTTTTTTGGTCGATGAATAGAACGACCTAAATTTCAACCGTTCAAATAATGATTCACGTATTCGTGTGATTCATCATGACCAAAGTCCTTCCCTCTAAGTTATCCCGCCCTCTCCTTTAGAGCGTTTTCTTTTTTTGTTCTCTATGGGATTTCTGTACTTTTGAGATCGTGTGTATCCTTTACGATCTTCCATGTTTGTTCCATGTGAATCAAACGTTCACAACTTATGTGAAAGACTTATTCTCTTACAACCACATTACTGTCAGTCTTCGTTGAGGTTCATAGGGTGTGCAATTATATCTTGGCTATTGATAATCAATCACAATTCATTTTTATTTGACCGCCTCTTATGGTGGTATGATGTTACAATAAACCCAATGATGTAGAGTGGACGCAAACGGTATTTGCACTTCACTCTACATCATATCTTGGCTTTTATATCCGGCGATTGTATAGGTGACGTCGGATCATTGAAGCATGCGGGATGAAAAAAGCCAACTTTTGGTAAGACTAACTGTACAAGCTTTAGTCATGTCGACATGCTACCAGTCGTTAAGTAAGCTGTAATGTATTGGAAGATCAAGTCGATGTTAAATATGTAGTACCACGTAGAAGACACGGGTGGTAATGATTGTTGTGAGTAGTCAGACAACATGGAGGCTCGCGACCTTCGAATTTTTTATGGTAATCAACTTCGGGTGATCAAGTTCCTCCTGAATGATTGCACAGAACCATGCTTATATAGAAATTGACGCCGAACAGAAAATCACCGCAGGTTAGGTGATAAACGTCATTTTGATGCTCACCGCGCGACGTCAAATCTCACTCAGCTGCTGTGATGGCGGCGTCAAGTCTCGTGGGAGAGCAGGCAGACAGCAGGACATGCGTGCACAGCCTGTCTGGCCGCTTGTCTGACTGCGGCACAATGGCAGAACGACACCGCCTGCCTATCAACGCTGTTCCTCAAAGGGTTAATAACAATATAGGAGAGGCCGCAGCCAAGTGGTTGTGGTGGTCGTTGCGACGAGGTGCGAGGCTGACCCCCACCCCCAACACGCTCTCAGTCAATAACGAACACCGTCGCCAAGACATCTTCGAGATTGCAAGAGGACGTGCTCAACCAGCATTTTACGACATTCAAGAAGAGATCGGGAAACGAATTGAATGCCAGAAGTACTTAGATCCACACAGTTGAAAAAAAGTGTGAGACTGATCACATGAAGTAATAAACTAAAGAAATCAACCATAATAACGACAATAATTTTTCTGACACAATTTTGTTGCGTAGTGTAACGTGCGCTCTCTGTATTTTGTGTTCATAAGTTACGCTATTTGTAGTTTTCACCTCAATAATGATTGACAGCGATATGTTCCAGATGCTATTGCTTGTGCTTTCTACTCTGATTCCTCTTTCTTTTGCTGGCAAAGAGTGCGTTTGGATATTAGGGCGTGTTCAATGCGAGCACGATCCCACAAAAAATCTCAACGTTGAGGTTAGTTTCAATTTCGACAGCTGTTAATTCAAAACCCTATTGATCGTCAATTTTGCATAGATATTTCGCTCTGGTTTTCAAAAGCACGCCATTGTGTTGAGCAATATTCATTCCTTGAAAAGTTCTCAGTGTCTATACTCCCGATTGAATACGAAAACAACCTCATTGACCGTTTATTGCGTGTAAACCTGATTACATTACTACTAGCTATCTAAGTGCATTGCAGTCTAATTAAAAGTGATCAAATTGTCCTGCCATTATCATAGAATTAGGTTTTGAACACGGCAAAGTTTCTATGAGGAAGTGCCTACATGTGGCTCAAAAAATTCGATAGCTGTCATTCGACATTCGTACAATCGAAGATAAGGTGCAAATCCTTTATCTTATTCATTTTGCAGCTCTTCAGAGAAAAATCATTCAATAACTTGAATTTTGACGACTTTAACATCATGTTTTTCTTCTCAGAGTGCTGTAGCAGTAAACATGATTACGTTCCACACTCGACGCGCATTTTTTTTTTGTTCAGTTAATATTTGCGGATGGTCTTTCAACAGACTTTCAGAAATTGTTTGATAGCATTAATTTTGCCGATTCAGGACCTATTTTTGGTTCTCAAAAGATCTTCGTAAAGCATTACAAGAGCGAAATAAAGATTGCATCATACATACATAGGATTAGACTAAACTTTAAGCTCCATAGCGGGTATATTTAGCAATGCGAAAACAAAAGCCCTGAACCCGTACAGTGTAGAACAAATTTTTTTTTTCAAATTTTACTTCTTTTTCTGTCTGTCCTACTGCTACTTTTATTTCCATTTACAAACTGTGGAAATTCTTTGAAACCTAACAGAAAATTCTTGATGAAATGCTAAAATTTGCCCCTGGGGCGGTTATGAGATCGCACAATCGCGAAGCGCAATTCAAGAGACTCGATATGCGCGCCAAATTAGAAGCTCAATTTTATCTTCTCTGCTCCAGCGCAATAAGAAGCCTTTTACATAAGCAAAGTACAGTATCAAAATTAGTGAGATGTAAGCTATTAAGTGACTGCTAAAAGTCTGAAAAAAAGGAAACGTCTTTTTCTCGTCTTCCTTATGGAGCCAAAATCGAGATTTTTTCCATAAAAATTTTATTCGAACAGCTGACATTCGGCGATTTAGCCTTCTTCAGAGCCTGGAAGTATCAGTTTATCCACGGTCCAATCAGCCAATTACCTCCAATACTTCAGTAGAATTAGATACCAAATTTAGATTTCAATCATATCAAGCACAGAACAATCTTTGACACACTCACCGCTTTTCATGATTCGTCTCTAAAATTATCTACCTGGAGACCACCAGACAGCGATCACACGGATGTCGTTGTACACCTTCTGCATCAAAATAACAGTCTTGTATACTACCTCAAATCACGTGTGATTGAGAGGCATTCCTCCCTTTGGTTCATGTTTGGAATGGAAATATTCATCTAAAACTCTTCTGAAATTTACGGGCTTATGTTTTATGTTCCTCTGCGAGGATGGTGACTACTTCGAAATTATCTCCGTTATGCGTCTGTATCCTATGCAAGCCCAGCGGTGTTTTTGGTCTAAAGCTATCTTTGCCGTCTAGATGTACATTTCTGCGGGAACAAAGTGGCTCACCGCTTTTGCCGATATATTTTTCACCGCACGCTGTCTATGTATAATGCAAGGGTGCTAAAATGTGCTAACGGTACAGATGATGATTGCGTGAGCATAAGCACAGTTTACTCAATTGCTTGTAAAGTGTGCGGCAAAAAATACATTGACAAAACGGGCAGGTTATTTCCTATCCTCCTAAAAGATTACTTAGAATGGCAAGAATAACTCTAGTTCAAGTATCCTGTCGCACATGGACACAGATGCATAATGGAGTACATTTCGAAATAGAAGTCACCATTCTCGCACAATATCAAAATATCAGCGTGTAGGATTTTAGGAACGTTTTGGATAGATATCATCAGCTCAAGCATAGGCCTCAGGGAAAAATGCCTTGTAATCAGTCAATCGTGATATAAGACAACATATAAAACTCAATGCGGAAGATGCATGACGAGTCCATGTGATTTCTGTGGTCCTCCTATGAAAAACCCAGTAGAGGACTTATGAAAAGTGGTGAGTATGTAGAAGGTCGTTTTGTGTTTGATGCGTAAAATCTAGGTTCAGTGTTTCCTTTTAATAAAGTATTGGAGGTGTTTGGCTTAGTGGACTGTAGACAACCTGATCTTTCCAGACGTTGAGAGAGACGAAAACCCCGAAGCGTCGTTTGTTTGGATACTATGTTATAAGAACCTCGTGCTTAGTTCAATAAGAAGAACAAGAAATCATTGAAGAATGCCGGAGTTAATTGATTGCCGGTTCTAGAAATTACTCCTATTACATTATGATTATCCTCAACAATAATAAAATCAGATTGCCGATTGCGTTAGTCTGAATTCTAACCCATAAAAATTTATTGAATGTGTTTGAAGATTCGAGTGTGGGATCGTGACGCTCCAGGACCACTCAAGCTCATCGATCCGGACGATCTCATGGGGTAAGTAGCATCAATAGACTTGACTGTACATGAAGTCTGGTAAGGGATGTTGTACAGCTCGAGACACGTGTTGTCCTTGCAGACTCATCAGCCGGGCAGAACCCGTCGTCTGTCGATCTTTTTATAGTCAGTTCTCTCGGTAGCCTTACACTCTTTAGAGAAAGTTATCGACGACGTACGCTTTACACTCTATGTCAAGTGAAACATTCACCTAACACAGAGTGTTGTGATAAAAGTACCAGCCAGCTAGCAATCGAGTGCGAAACACTCTGTGTTAGGTGAATGTTTTACTTGACATAGATTGTGAAGCGTACGTCGTCGACAACTCTCTATAAGAAGTGTAAGGCTCTCGAGAGAACTGACTGTAAAAAGATCGACAGACGACGGGTTCTGCCCGGCTGATGAGTCTGTAAGGACGAAACACGTGTCTCGGGCTGTACAAGAGCCCTTACCAGACCACATGACATGTTGGCTCAAATAATGATGAAAGGATATCTCGAAATTTGAGCGTGGTCTAAACAAAGCACTCGAGATAAAGGTGTACATGAAGTTATAATACACCTTGCCGGAAGTCGGTGACTTTTTAAAATAATGCCTTCCTTGTAAGAAACTGAACATACTGTGGAATGAGGACTGACCTATTTGGGGCGGTAACCGTTTTCTGCTGACATATCCTTCGAATGACGTGCCATTGGAGTACTCTTGCAATGTGCAAAGAAAGACATTTTTGTTGCCAACATTTAATTGCCTTGTTTGATTTGAACACGCAGAGTTGTGTTGTTTTACTTTTAGATCTAATGTCCTCTCATCCATACAATATTACTAAATGTACTGGCTGGGAGTTTGCTCGCCTTGTAATTTTCGCCACGCGGGGTTTTAGCTCCTTTTCGCCGTAGATCGAGCAGCCTCAAACTTGGGTGATTAGACATTATATACAATATAATAATACAACGACAACAACTAACGATATTGATAAATGTGTATACAAGTTAGATGGATGATATGCGAGCAATAATAGAGTATCAAAGCAGTCATGTAAGCGATGAGGAACAGACTCCGACATACACAACAGCAACAAAGAAGATAGTAAGACGACTGAGATGGAGCAACCACTCTCCTACGCCTGCTGGTGAATGACGGTCGGCGTCGCTCCGCCCATCGCCCATGGGTGTGCTGCGTCGACGAGGCGTTCGCATCTCGACGGCGTATAGATTCATTGAGTCGGATAATTGAGTCGAATGGGTCGACTTTGTTGACGCTCACAAGCTACTGAATGACTACAAGAAGTGGGAAGCGTAAAAGCTGTGTTCGCAGATAATGGCGCTGATTGACGTTTATACATTAGTATGCTAATGTACAAAACGAGCAGATACGGGCGCTTGTCGAAGCATTCACGTCGTCCCGATAGTGTTGAAGTCCTGCCACTTCATATTCGTTCGTTTTTTTTATGATTTGCCCCATAAATTCTTTTCTATGATAGTGCTGAGGCGGCACATCGCTACGTCACGACAAGTCCTTAGCCTAATGAAGGTCATATCTCACTCAGCTATTATAATGGCGGCGTCGTGTCCCTTGAGAAAGCAGACAGTTAGCCAGACATGCAGATGCCGCCCTCCTGACTGCCGTGTAAGCGACGGCGCGATGCCATCTGTCTATCAACGCTGGTGCTCAAAACTAAAAACACATATGCATTCAATCACCTTAAACCATTTTTGATGAGTTTAAATGCTTAGCGCCTTTCTCAAGAATTAGTCAACGCCGGAAACTTTATTCTCATTCCTTTATGTTCACAGTTCAGTGCATCAGCACACGGCTAGAAATTTGCCGAAAATTCACGCGATCGTCATCGGAATTTGTGTTGCTGTGGATGTGCTGAAAAAATAAGCTACATATGTACCACAACGAGTGTGAACCACTGTTAATATCGACTCAAATCATTGCCTTTAAACAAGACAAAGACATCGAAAAATTAGCCGAGTAAAATTTATATATCAACCTCTATGCCAAGTCATATAGGACTATCGAATGTTCATGCCGAGGTTCATCGAAATCGATTTTCAAAGTTTAATTGAACTTCATACCAGCTGATAATGATACCAACTACTGCAGGATGGACTGCTCCGTGAGAAATAAAAACAAAATACCATGAGAAATATGTATTTTCGACAACCGTTCTGTAAATAAGAGTATCGCCTAATAAGGTTCCTTAATTTAGCGGGGCTTTTCCATAGAAGATTCGACCTAAACGAAACAAATATGAAAACCACAATGAGTATTAACGACTGTGGACGTCGATTCAAATCATCGGCTCTGAAGAAGACGAAGACATCAAAACGTTAACCGGATAAAATCCATGTATCAACCTTGCGATTGTGTTAAATCATACAAGAAACCATTATTGACTGTTCGTGCAGAGTTTCAAAAAGAGTAGATTCTCAAAATGCAGATCTCGCTTGTACGTGTTATTGGGCCATAATCACCTTCCAGCAATCTCAAGTTATTAACATCTTTTATTTAGGTGCCTAATTTTTTTCTAAGCAAGGGATACGATGTAAAAAATAACCACATTCAAACTAAGGCTGCATAGCATAACCATTAAACAGTTGGGTATTATATAAAATTCAACTGTATAATTTTAACCACAGCTTCAGCTTAAGTGGGGACTGACCTTGATTTTGCTCCCTAGTTCAATCCCTTGACGGCTGATTGCTGACAACCAGCAAATAGCGTCGAAAAAAGCTAGAGGTAACATCTTGATGCTGTTTTGCGAATGCGTGCAGCCGCACAAAGGCCTAGTGGCGGTTCGAGTCTATGACATGAAAGAAGTTCTCTCGATTTTTGCATTCTTGGATGCATACTTGACATCAAAGTCTTTAGTTTTCACGAAAGAAGGATGAATCTCCAATGTAAGTATATCATATTCGTACCTATAAACATCATGTATTCCCAATTTGGAGGTAAATCATCGCTGGAAAACAAGGTCGATAAACATGATTATTGTTATGCTTTTAGTGTAACGTTTTCGACAGACGATGGACGATTTCAACTGGATGGATGTGGTGACGATTTCGATTGGATTCCTGGGCTGTCAAATAAACCGGAGCCGTATGTAGAGGTAATGAAATATCTTTGATGTAAAGTCTTTTTTGATTACAATTGTTCTTATCTCTCCCTCCAACTCAAAGGAGATGCAGTGATATAATTGCTTATGAAATGAAAGATGAAATAGTTTAGTCTTCATGTTCAATATATCTGAGCTTATAAACCCAGACGGCAATCATGGATGTAGTTCAAGACATGGTGCGAAGAATCAAACCTCTGAGTAAATTCATTTGGAGAATCTGGTTCGAAAAAATTGCAATTTGTTTTCTCTACGTCGTTCACAGAATCGAAATATCCATTTCAGATAATAATAATGCCTTTTGTCAAAAATATCCGAAGATTGTTTCATTGAGTTCAGTTCTATTGGTACGAATAGGGATTAGTGAAACTGTTCGTGTACTTTTCTCTATTCATTTTTCAATATTTCTACTCTCATAGCACTTTTTCCCTCTTCTTTCCACTCTATGTGAATTGCGTCTTCTCTCAACGTCTTTACTACTGCCACCTTTCCTCACTAGAGTACTCTTTCTCTGCTTGTTTGAGACACTTTAGAGCACCATAAATGATTTTACTTAACTGCTGCATGAAACCGTTGCCTAAATGCTTGCTTCAGTCACTATGCATAGAATTCATATCATGGCCGTCGATCTGTCGTCGAAGGGATGATCACTGTCGTTTTCCGAATTTTTTTTTGCTCTGTCATTAAGTCTCTGATGCTTTTTTCAGGGCTATTTGGGCGTTTTCGCTTTTTATATGTCCTCCAAGATCTTGCGCATTTCGTACTTTTGGAAATTTTCGAAATTTTTCATAAGAAGAACAACCCTCATCAGTTGCCCGACTTTAATGTTTTCAGTATCTAGTAGTAAGTTTCCTAACATATACGGTGAATATATATGTGCTCTAGTCATTAGGAAAGGAAGAGCAAAGTTACTGTTAAAATCTCCAAGGAACGGAGTGCACTCCGTGGAATACACTCGTGCTTCCTTGACTTTTTTGCCTAACGTAACATCTCCATTACATTTTTAACAATCATTCGAGTCTGCTCAAATATGTCTATTTTTTATCTGATTTTTTGCATTGTTTGCCGTGAAGATCGTTCGCAGTGATTGCTTTTGTATGTTGTTCTCAGTTACAAGCCTATAGACTTTCCTCCTGACATCTCCGCATTTGGTTTCTACAAGTTTTTCAATTTCTGAAACATAGAAATCCTCTGTAGTAAAACAGTAATTATTACAGATTTTATGCGCCTAGTGTGGACTATGTTCATACTTTGTGTACAGTAACCATCCTTTTTTCTTTTATTTTTCGTATCGGTATCCTTCAAATTGTGTCTTTGTTTCCGGAAATTACAAAACACAAAACCACTTTGTATTTTTAGTTGATAAAAGATGGCTGTTGATTTCTTTCGGCATAATTTTAACGCTTATTTTTCACATTTTCTTCTAATATGTTTGTCTATTTATCTTATTTCTATCCCTATTTTTCTTTGTATGTCTTCCGTTCCCAATATGGTATTTGTAATCTTTTTTCCTTTTGGTCCTTTACTGGCATTCTCAGTGCATGTCATACTTCTTGTAGTAGAAGTGAGAATTAGAGCTATTGTGTGATGACTGGATGGATCGTTTATCATTTGTATGATGAGCGATAATGTAGTATTATTTTGGTTCCACTTTTCAAGTGTGTTTTTCCGTTAGTCAGCGCGGAATAAAGAAACCACCCCTCTTGCTGGGCGAAAACTTTTCACAAGAGTGTTAGTAATCATTTGAAAGATGAAATGTTGGAGTACTGCTCTACATGTCTCTTCTCTGGAAAGACCTTTTTACTCTGCTGTAGCTTTCAAAAATAGTTATGTTTCATTTTCGCTGGACAAAACGTTTTCCTCAAACTGCTAGTATTCTTGCAGCAGCTCAAATCTCGAAGAATCAAAAATGTGCTTGCTTTTTCACAAAAATTCCTCATGACGCTGTAGCAGGAAGAAATGTTTTGTGTTTTACACAAGCGTATTTTTGCAAAATAAAAATCTTCCTCGTTTATACGTAGCCACTCGATAGCGTAAGTTTCGGCAATTCCAACGCTATGCTTATCTTCTGAAAAGACCTTTTCACTGCAGTGTAGCAGTAAGAACAAGATTAAGTTCCACTTACGCTGCACATTTGCTTGTCGGCTAGTGTGGGGGCTTAGTGCATGCTGACCATAGATCGATAACGATCACGCTGGCGCAACTCAATTCAGGATTGAGTTTTATCTAATTTAGAATGTTCCTTTGCTTTAATAAAACTTCAGATGAAATTGAATCTGATTCTCGAAAGTCTCCTCTACGCGCTCATGCGCTTTTCGTGCCTCGCATGACAAAAATGAAATCGCGCGGCGGGTGTGAAACATTATTTGATTTCGATATACTACTACGCTATAAATAGGTATTCTCAAAAGCAAGTACGTAGCGCAGTAGTTCGAGATTTAAGCTTTCGATTGACTATTAACACTCCCATGAAAAGTCCTTGCCCAATGAAAGGGGTCGTTTTTTCGTTCCATGCCGTTTAATGGAAAAGTACCCCAAACTTAATGGTTGTTCACCAGGTTTCGTATCTTGAGCTTCTTTCCTATATATCCATGATAGATTCCAGTATTGTTTTGTTATAAAGTGGATCTCCGGAATTCTCTTATAAGCTATGTGAGTTGTTACAAATATGCGCTGTTGTCTTTTTCTTATCTTGTTATGGCTTCTTATTCTCATTTTATCCATTCACTCTTTATCCCAGAAAGGCAACGCTTTTTCTCTTTATAGTATCTCTTTTCTAATCTTGTAAGTGAGCACCTACAAGACGTTTACATGGTTTAGTTAAGCACAATGGTCAGTGGGAAGCATCACTGTGGTCTTGTATTGGATCTTGCTTTTAAGTCTAATGTAAACTCACTTTCTTGAATATATTTCTTGCTTCGAAAGTAATTGGACTGAAGTAGTGACTTGATGACCCATGGAGTTCCGTCGTTCAGTTCTTTCATCCTTGAGTTTGTTTGATCTACTTATCCCACTAAGGTGTCGGCTATTTCGACCAGAACTAATGAGAATTAATATTTTATTGTCCCTTGCCAAGCACGGTTTCCATCGCGTTCATTTTGGCTAGACGAAAAAGGAGGAATGAACGATGGTGACTATGGTGAAAGTGACGGATTGGTGTAGCGATTCTCAGATATGATTTCCAGATAAGGCATCAAAACAATGTTGTTTGTTGGGTTTAGTGGAAATGGTAAAGTATAAGTAGAATGGTATCTGTACTAGGTACAGGATAGCTTGTAAATATCGCTTCCCAAAAGCTTTCTAAATCATAATAGTTCATTCCCCTCATATACTTTTTCAGCTCATATAGAATTTAGATTCGTCATTATTGCAACAGTGAGGAAGGCGAGGTGATTACTCTTCCCGAATTTAATGTATTTGTGCCGAAAACTCACGATATGGGAACCATCATTCTTGATACATCCAAACAATAATTGGTACTATAGGATGACCGTCGAGCTTTAGAAGGTATGTTGCTTGTGATCGTACCAGATTTCTTTTCTATCTATATCCTTGTTGAGATTTTTTTCAACAAAGATCAAAGTGCGGGAATATAGAGGATACCTTTTGGACAAATTTACACATACAGTATATGTTTGATATAGCTTCATGAATTAGGCTTCATTTGCTAGCCCAAACTTTAGAATTTTGATTGTTTTCATATAATTGTAGAGTCTGGACTCTCGTCTGTTTTCAGTCAACAAATTGCACTTTTTTGCACCACATGATTGGAAGGATTTTTTCCTAATTCGACAACTAACTTCTTGTCTTATATGGGAATGAAAGCTGTGAATTGTACAAAGTTATTGGAAATTTGCTAGCGAATGTTTACCGAGATTTCATTGTCCTAAGAAATCGATGACGATATCCTGCTGGTACGGAACACTTGTAGTTTACTTTTTAAGTTAAATTATGGTGGTGGTTTATTTTTATATCGTACTGTTTTTTGTAGTTTTCTGCATTTTATGATATAGATCTGATTTGTCTCGACATGCATTTTGCGAAGTATCTTTCAGTTTACTTACGTCTGTCTTGTTATTGAATTTGATAATTTTCAAATTTATCTTTACTAGATCTAAGTCGCATCACTTTTCGTTTCTACGGTTAACTAGTCTTGAATTGCAACGACCTTTTTTATTAGCGTTTCAATTAATTTTCGAATGAATGTTGTCAAATTGCTCTACTTGCTACTTTCTTGAATTCTGTATCAAGCATTTATATTCATTTCAGGTGAATCACAACGAGTTATCATTCTTCCAATATTATTTTATTTTTCTTCATTCAAATCAGCTGGCTACAAGCATTTTTTGATGCGTTAATATAAGGTTATCAACGCGTTCACTTTTCTGAATTTGATTTCTGTTTACGATTGACCAACATTTTGAGGACACCGCCTTCTTCAGAGTCTGTGATGGGACATCAGTATTAGGTTTAATCAGTGAAATAGTTCTATGCCCCAACGGAAAATTCAAGTCTTTATTTCAATCTTTTCGAGCGTCACTGTTTTCTTGATCGACAGCTACATGTGTTGTAATAAGATTTAATTTGCGATAACTACCCAGCTGATTACACCTTTTTACTACCGTCGGAAAACCCATAGATTCGCAATATACTTAGCCAAATGATTCCATGACCCTCACAAAGAAAACTTGAAACCTAGATTTTATTTTAACCGTAAATATCTTCTTTAGCCACCACCGTCTTTTATGAGTTCTCCCCGTATAGTGGGGAACCAGCGCGCAGATTTTAATGGTGGGGGAACGTGTTTGCTTAGGTCGAAAAATCAGCTAATGACATGTGGCAAAATCAGAAGCATTATGCAGTGCAGATCAACTTTTGTTTCATCTAAAACGCTTCCAAAGCTTTGTTCACGAATGTGAGAGAAATGTGAGATTTATTAAAATTTGTGCTTTTCTTTGATTGGAACTTGCACGAGGTTGGTACTTCCCTTTCGTCAAAATTTTCTTTACTCATGCCGAGGTTTAGAGTGAGTCACACTTTTGAGCCTGTGAGAGAGTTGTAGCTGCTAGAAATCTCATCCACTATGTTTTTGAGTTGAATGTGCTCCACGTGGAATATTTTTAGACTCTAAGTTATCCATCTAGGTATAATTTTCGCGGGCACAGAGTAGTCTTCCCTTTACGCGAATTTTTCACATGTCCTCCCTTTATGAGAGGTCATATACACCTCACCCGACTTCATGCAATCACCGTCTTCGTAATCAGGGCGAATCGCACATTGTTTTATAGAACACAGACCATCATGCAAATAGTTCGAATTGACTGTCAAGATAGAGTGACAGCATGTGGGATTTGTAACGTCGTGTCAATCCACCAGCTTGTACGAATGGTACAGCTGAAACTAATGTTATTATAAAAGTGAACGGCTCAACAGTGGCCTACTACATAGATATGAGGCTGGGAAACACTAGGATATGGAGCTCTTATCTAAGGATCAAATAGACATAAGAGCAATCACTTAGAAATTAGCTACATCTTCATAAGGTGAATAAAGAAGAAGCAAGGTGGACTTGAAGACTAAGTTGATAGCTGAGAATTGCTGTATAATGTGACTAAAAGAGAAGTAAGGATGGATAACAAAGACAGGAGTTAATCCGATAAGACACTTTGGATGGTTCTCTAAGATAGTGTGGAAGCAAGAGAGTTTTTACGTGAACCAAAACTTTTCCTTTATCTAATCAATACATGCTAATTTGTGAGATAAAGGAAAAGGATAAACGGTGTTGACTCTATGAGTGTAAGATAATTGAATGTTCTTGGATTTGTTCAGAAGTTGACGGATCTTGATTAGGTCGGTTGCTACATGCGGGACGTCGCCTGTTGTTTGCTTTTGGCAATATCCTCAGGTACAGTTCCCTACAGCAGTTGTTTGGTTTGTATGTACCACGATTTATACAACAGAATGTATTTGAATATCAAATAATTAATCTCAAAAAGCCGCATAATAAGGTTATATAGAGGGAGTTTGATAGAAAAGTTTCTATAACGTGGTGTCATTTGAAAATATATAAGCAACAAGATATTTATAAAATTGCCCGAATAATAATGTAGGCGCTTCTGCACTAGATTTACAAGCTGCGAGGTATCACTATACAAATGCAACTATGTGGATGGTTACTGTAAAAATTGAGATTTCATAACGAGGTACAAGCGAAATAAGGAGATAGAGAACGTACAACCAATGTAAACTGATAGTATGTGACACAACTCTTGTTTCAAATGGGCAGGGAAGATAACAATATCGACCTGTCAAAGCAGTGCTCCTCTGCTCGGCAATTCAGACTAGATGGGGATGTATAACGAGCACTTCGATTTAATGTGAAGTGATTTTGCGTTACTTAATATAAGAAAGAGCGCATGTGGTGCAGTGGTTAGAGGTGCTCTGCGTCGCACACGAGGTCAATGGTTCGATCTCGCGCTCATGGCTCACCAAGCCATCCATCCCTCCGGAGTTGGTAAATTGGTACCAGGCAGGTCTCAGACCTGTCTGGGGATAAGCAGCACTGACTCGGTTCAGCGGGAGGCCACCGCGAGTCATTGTAAAGGCCAGATATGCATTCAATCACCTCAAACGAAGTAAAAAAAAATCGAAGTCGAATGCATGGCGCATCCCTCAGGGATTGTTCAACGCCGAGAGCATTATCCTTATCCTTCAAATATAAGAAATCCATCGTAACATAAAATTTTTGAGACCGTTCATAGAAAATGTTCTCTCTAGAGCAACTCATTATAAGAATGGTAAATTTCTGTTATCGGAAAGGGTTTTCGAATGCACTTTTTTACTAGACAAAGACGACTTCACATTAGGCTTCCGGTAAACTTTTGAAGGCTTGAATCACGGAAAATTGAAAAATAAACTTGTTTTTGAAAAACTTCTTACAGCGCTTCAGTTGTATGAATAGAATTGCATTTCATACACGACGCACGTCGTCGTGCGTAATTTCACTGGGGAGACCTTTTCTCCTAGACCATCCGTAATCATTCGGTAGCGTGAATGTGAGCCATTCCAAAAAAGTGCTTGCTTTGTAAAGACGCTTACACTGCTATGCAGCAGTAAAATTGAGATTTATATTTATTTATGGTTTTTCTCCGCTCTGTACTCCAAATGGAACATATGAATCTGGTACTCCAAGATTTCCTGTAAATTTTCATACGCTTTTCGTGCATATGCTTGGGCTGCTTAGGCATAGGCACATTAGTGACTTTATTCGGCAATATCAAATGGAAATCAAATGCCTAACCCCAAATAACGACAAAACAAGTTTTCTTCCTCAAATCCAATAAAGAAAAAACCCTAAAAATCTCTGCGAAACCGTGGAACGACCTTCAACAGTTAACAGAAATGCGCGCGATATCTTGCAACGCGTGTGAAATACAATTTGTGAGAGACTTTTCCCCTTTTCTAGGTTTTCTATGTCAGTGACTTGCATTCGTTCCGACGATCTCGCTCGCCTTGTCACAGTCACACCCACCACCAGCTACATTTCCATAGTAGGGAAGGGGAGACAAAGAATGGCAAAACCTGGCGTAATAAATTTTGCCCGAATCATCTAAAGTTCATGACACGCGGCTGCCATAGATTACATGTTCAGCATTGTCTTGTGATTGACTGGTTTCAAATTTAGTTTTACCAGATCCAATTATTCTAAGTCTTTATTTATTTTGCTTTTGTTTCACCTGCTAGAGCGCTTTAAGATGGCCTTTGTAGAAACCAAATACACTTTGAAATCTCCGAGACTTACGCTACGAAAGATTATCAATATTCCAAGGAAAGAGCTCTGTCCTGCAGAAAAGACACATGATAAGGCACGAAGCATGCAAAACATGATTATTTTTAGTGCTTGTGCGCTTTAAGAAGACATTCAAAAAAGTAAATACAGTTTTAAATTTCGCGCGATTTGAATTTTGAATGGTTACTGATGGACAATGGGAAGCCTTTGTCTGGCGAAAAAGGTCCCTCAAAGAAACCCTTTTCCACTAACAGAAAAGTGCTCGAAGGATTTACAGTGAGATAGAGTTGTTCGGAAGCAGTCGACAGCACATCTCAATCGAATTCCCAATATTTGGTAAAAAGAATTATTTTTGTATAATTTTTTGTATTCTAATAGCTACATTTCATACGTTTCGGAATGAACATATTAGTATATTTGTAGTCGGTATGTTGTAATCGTTTCTTCCCACTAATTACATAGAACAGCTGTTTGCTTGGAAAGTTGGAGTGACATGCTATCGCCATTGCCATTATTAGTACTACTCTTGCTCTGTTTTTATTTGTATGTCTTGTTTGAGATCCTTATCAAACACTGGCATTATCAAATAGATCGCTTTCTGGAACTGTACCGCTAGTCACTGCACCACCCTGCCTCAAATGCGTAGCATACGAAGTCGATGGTTCGATGTCGTGCTCATGGCTCACCAAGTCATCCATCTCTCCGCGGTAGGTAAATTGGTACCATACTGGTCTCAGACTTGTCCGGGAGGATATGAAGTACTGACTCGGTACAGCGGGAGGCCACCGCGAGTGGTATGGCCAGATATGCACTCAATCACCTCAAACGAAGTTAAAAATTGAAAACGAATGCAGGGCGCATCTCTCAGGGATTAATCAACGCCAAGAGCTTTATCCTTTATATGAACACTTGATAGCCATCTTACTTACATCACATTCGATTCAACCGTAGGTTAAGTAAATCTTCCGTAGTGAGCAACTTAGCAAAGCATCAGGACTGCATAGAAGACATTTTGTTCGGAACATTAGTTGTCATGTAGCTGTGTGGACTAATTTGCTCTTCAATAAATGGACAGTATGATGGTTCTAAATAAGCTTCGTATCACAAGCCGAGAATATGGATGACCAAAATGAATGTGGAGGTTGTTTCATCGACACTCATTTTGAAGTGTTCGACATATTTCTTTCTGAATCTTCGCCGCAGCAATCATCATCATGCTCTTGATTTCTGAACTTCAGATAATCTATGTGGTCGCAATGTCAGTAAAGGCTTCAAAATACGCATCCGTAAAACTAGTTATACCATTGCAAAAGCAAAACTGTTGCGTCATAAAGGTCGGCCATCATTCAGAATTTCGACATCTCGTAAAGTTTTCACTTTTCAACTTTAACTGATCGAAAGCTATTCCTTTGTTGCTTCATCAATGGGGTGGGTTGGAAAATGAGTAAAGATTGACAAGAGCAAAGAGGCTGTGAATCTTACAGAAACAGATTTTCATTTGATAAAACAAAACCGTTATTTTATTCGACGAATATTCCCACACAGGGCAACATCACCATCACACGAGTGACAAGTTGTACGAATCGAGAAACATGCTGTTGGCTAAATGATCTGTAACAACATGAAAAACCACTAAAGAACGAGAAAAAGAACGGTAGAGAGTGACATATCACACTGGGTAAAAAATATGTTTCCCACAGATAAAATCCCTATTGCTGAATCCGTCAACATAATGGTTGTAAAACACCCTCAAATCGATATAATTCCAGAGATGAAACTGTAACAGAACTAGAATGGTGGGACATGAATGTAATAAACAGTTCAAAAAAAGAACTAAATAGCCTGACTAGCCAACATTTTCTTTGGAATTGAAAAGGGATCACATGGCCTTTTACCAACATCAAGGAAATTCACGAAAAGACTTGAAATATAAAACCAAAAAAAGTTTTCAAAAAAGACTATATATGTCTCTCGAGAGCCTATTCACTAGCTAGTGATTTATAGTAGTCGGACAGGATCTTCCAGGCCGACGGTGCCATAAATCCATCTGGAGGTGTTTGACCACTTCTGAAAGTAGCTGATTACGACCAAACTCAATGATTATGAAAACAAACCAGTAAATAACAAGTTAGTCGCAAAAAGTGACTTTTGACCACAAAGTGGAATCTGGTAAAAAATTCTAAAAACTCCTAACTATTCATGAATAAACAGATCTCTCTCTCTCTTTCCCTCTCTCTCTCTCTTTCTCACTCTCCTCCCTGATCAGTCCATGCCATTATGGTTATTCAGGTTTGGTAAACATTATATGGTATGTTTCAACTTATTTACTTGCAAGTTCTCCCTTTTTTCAGTTCAGGGCCCTATGTGAAATAACAATCACAAGGATGCTGAGCTACAAGCAAAACTTGAAACCTTAGATGAATTTCCAATCAGATTTCATTCTTCAAAGGCCCCACGTACAATTTCACCACATCAACCAGAGGCGATGCTTTGCTTAATTCATAGACAGGTTCCCTTTTCCTGCTATCAGCAACTGAGGGAGATGTCATTTTTCGTAAAAAAAAAAAGGTGGTTTACAAATTCTGTGCATCTGGTATACGCATTATTGAGTTCCTTACAAAGAAGAAGTCATTTTGACAGATTCTGCTCAAATATTGTGGAATTATTATAAAACTTCCATCCAAAATATTCAGAAATTATGCATTATAAGCAATGAAAATAGTGCAGAACTTCAACCTTGCTAATTGACGCATTCGAGTGCCACTGATGAATTCAAAGTCCTCCTTCCTGGCTGGATCAAAGAACGCCATTTTGCCTGCCTGAAGATTTGGATATTGTTACTATCTTGGTAATTATAAATGTTATAGATTAGTATTTCAAGTGCGGCATAAATATTGTTACTGACCTTTTTATCATAAGCAGCTACACGGAACGGCAGAATATGTAATTGACTCAGACCAGGAGCCATTGATAGCACCTAAAATGAATTTCATAGCTCAGTACAGAGATACGGTTCAATAATCATTACGGATACTAAGCAAAAGCACTACTGATATTTTCTTTGTTCATTAAGCCCGTATCACGAGATTGCTAATGAAAATTTATCCAGCTAACGTCTTGACGTCTTTATCTTCCCCCGAGCCATTGTCGAGTCAAGTGCCTTCTGTCGTTCTTGCAGTGGCCGTCGTCTTCGTTGTCGATTGAGTCTAACCTTTTCGGTGGGTCGCCGTTAACTCGCTTTTTTAACTAATTATTAAGATAGAAGCAATCAGTTTCTTCGTTTTCAACCGTGTACTTGTCACTGGTTATGTGCAAAAAGTTTGATGTTGCATAACGTAGATGGATTATAAGTGACACAGTTGCATCAAAGATATGTCATGGATTCGACTATATCCAACATCGTGGCAGTTAATGAATGCATATGAGGCCTCTCGAACTACTCACAGTGGACTGATGATGTGCTAAGTTGTGCTATCCTAGCGAATAAGCATTTTTTTCAATTTCCTGACCTCAGAGAGTTGGCAGGCTTAGTAATCCTAAAACGAGAGGTCAAACCAGTGACCAACGCTGCCTTTGTACAGAGCATCTATAATTACTGCACTGCGCAAAGCTTTAGACAGGCAATAAAATAGAATGTTGCCTTGTAGAAAAATTTTCGCCAAATGTGAAAAACAAAAACGTAACTCAATATCGAAGGACTATTCAAGCACACAAATCATTTCGTGTACAATAAAGACTACTAAGGACCAAGTAACGATAAGAGTGCAAATCCTTATGGTAGTGTAAGAATTTGAACCCTTATTCCTTTCCACAGTAAAAAGATTGAACTGTTTTTCAAGCGGTGCATGATATTATATGCCGAAGAAGTTTTAGGGGATAAAGGCAGGTGCACTGGATGACGTGAAAGAGAAAAAGATGACTTGCAAGGTCGGCAAATTTTTGGAATCCGCTTCTTCATATAACGATATTTGATTCCGTCTCTAAAGCAGTAATTTTTTGTGTAGAATTTTCTCACCAATAACACAGCTTTGCTGAACTAGATTTAACTCTATTAATGCAGCAGCTTTTCTAGAAGATCTCTTCAGAATATTGCAAAAATTCTACTCGCAAAGAGAAAAACAAAGAAAATTTGACGAAAATGTCAAGTCACTTTGGCGCCATGGGTTGGTTCATAAAGGAAATCTCCGGTGTCAGGATGTTGAATACCAGCTGGATCTCTTCCGACAATATAGGTATGCACGCCAGCAGCGATACGAGCCCTAAATTAGGAACGTACTCTAGCTTAACATAGAGAAATATTCAAGAATAAATTAGTGTGTGGCGCTGGATCGGTTTCACTGCGATAGTGTACAGATTTAAGGATATGAAGTCGCATACCAGTTTATTTATGCTGTGAAAGAACGAAAAAGTTGAGTGCAGCAAAAAAGTACCATTTTGACAGCTGTCATGTCTTAAAAATGGGTCAATAAGGATTAATCTAGCTCAAGTAGGGACAAACTTTTATCGTGGCAGAGCACAGCGAGGTTTCCAAGGTTCTCTTCAGACCAAATATGATCAAAAAGAAGCATCACACAAGAATAATATATACCCAATGATGTAGAGTGGTGCGTAAAACTTCTGCGTTAGGAGGGACTCGAACACTCACTTCAATCTATCCCGCAGCGCGTGTTCTAACCAGTTGCGCTGCCGACGTCAGCTATGCCACCACTCTTCTTGTCACCAAGAAGAAAATACTTTTTAACCTCTGATCCAGCAAAGCACATTAAGCGCCCGTGATAGCGGAGGATATTTGATGATGGTTGGTTGGCGATGAACTACTGGATTATGGAAGAAAGGAAGAATATTTGCTGCAACAAAAATTCGCGTGAAATCAAAAGCAGTCTAGCGATAGGTCGCTTTTGAAGTGTCTCAAGATGGAGTTTGAATACTTACAAGATTTCTAGTTAGAGCGCTACCTGTTTAAAAAGCTAAAAGCCACATTTTGAGTGATAACTATGGGATCTTAGTTGAATACAAATTTCGATTTTCTGAACTCACAATCTAGATACTTACCTGGCGTGCCACTGCACTTCTGTAGGTCCTGCGTACAACATAGGAGATGGAAATATGGAAAGAACTGTCCACGATGGATCAAGCACTCCTTCAGCAATGACAGCCTCGTGTTGACGTATTCTCACGGCTAGGGGAACATCGTCTTCCTTCGTCCAACCACCTAAAACCAGAAAAAAAAATCTGGACGTTTCATAGCTCTCATACCAAATATAGTGCTGAATTCAGGAGATTTCTGTGACATGTATGAAGATGGAAGAACCAGTGTTAAGTACACAGCACATAATGCAAGAAAGTCTCCTCTACCTATGGTTTATGATTAACAGACATCAGGAAGGCATTCTATACTTTTTCATTATGACACAGCAGAATTTGACGGGCTTCCTCTTTTTCGTAATACCTCTGCATCCACTTTAGTTTTAGGAATGCAGCCCGCTAAACTTTGTTCTTGTGTCATCCCATCACTGTCTACAGTTTTTATGTGAATGCAACAGTAGCAAACAACAACGGCAGCCTCGTCAGTTGCACAGTGCCCTTTCGTCTGAGCCCGTCTGAGTATTGCATTGTATCAGTGCCCATAACAGACCACATGCATGGCTTAAAAATAATTATCAGGCATACTGAATTTGAGCGTGGTTATCAAGAAAACACTCGAGACGAAGTATAGTGCACAACACTGCCTATTTAGTGATATCGTTCACTTGATGGCGCGTGTAAAGAGTACGTCTGCGATTCTTGAATGTAAGGGGGTTCTCCCCATAAGGGATGGCTCAGACGAGAGGCATGTGCAACTGACGAGGCTGCAAGGTCGAAAAGCGGCATTGCACTGTATAAGTGCCCATAACAGACCACATGCATGGCTCACAATAATTATCAGACATATTGGAATTTGAGCGCGGTCTTGAGAAAACACTCGGAAACGAAAGGGTACAGAACTTTCAAGCTTTTCCGTGTGAGTACGGCTGCTGCTTGAGAAATTTTATATTCTTTAGATGTTCTTGAATGATTATTCTTAGAATCCTAGACAGTCGTTCTGCACGGTTCCAAACGTGGATTGAAGGGAGTGATTGATCCCAACAAATCCTGTTACCGATTTCTCGATCGTGGAGGGACGGAGGCTGGGTAGTTTGTGTGCAAGCTCGAATCAGCACCTTTATTAATGATTACGCTGAAAGTGACTGTAGAATCCGATCAAAATCAAAGTATAATAAAAGCTACTTCTAACAAACTGATCCGAAATGACGAAGAAAGAAATTGATGCCGTATTACATAAAGTTATGCAATAGAACTTATCTAATGGATGTAGCAGTAAAATCGGATTACGGTATTTTTGCAGAAGTTTTTCTCGTGCATCTCTCATCAGAAGAGCATGGCCATTATGTATTGGATTACGTAGTTGGAAAACAAACACAACGTCAGCATCTGAAAGGAGTAGTTTGATGAATATTTCGTAGCTCGACAGTGCCACAAAGCCCTCAGAGCAATCCAACAGCATTTCTACCTTTATGCTGGAAAATCTTCCTTAATTCATTTGGAGTCTTTCGGAAAGCATTCAGCTCGTCGTCAAAAGTAATTCGTTCCAACACCTGATAAAACGATGTGCGTGAGAGATGTATAGTTTCAAGGTTATAGCAGGCCTTGTAAATTATCACACCATTTATAACAGTTATTTCGCCTCAATCTGCTGTTTTCTTCATTTCTTATACTTATGACTACTGATCTTACTAGTTGCAGATTTAGCATAGCCACAGATGAGTCTTGGCAGCCAGCTCCAAGTTTCCTCATAAACTTCTCTATGATGCTACATCATCAGCTTTGACATGAATTTTTACTACAAGCTATTTTATCGCTCTTTATCTTCACTTTATCGAAATGAGCACTTGCAACTTTTTATGCTCTGAATTTCTCGTCGGTTGTGCGCCTGTATCCTTTATACCCACACTTTCATGAACCATACGACCTGTACTTTTCCCTCAGTGTAGCGCTTTATCGGTGGCTTAGTGGTATAATGCTCGGCTGACACGCAGGAAATACGGGTTCGATTTCTAGCCAATGCACCATTCTTAATGCCTTCAGTGGGGGAGGGAGGGACTCGTAGAAATAAGTTAGCTTCATTGGAGATTCTACTAGAACAATTAGAATTTGGCGACGGTTGCCATATATAGCGTTGCGTGCTGTTTTGGTCGAACTATTGTATTGAAGACTCCCGCCACGCGGGTCTTGATGAGTTGGAACGAGGGCCGTGGAATGATTGTAGTTCATACTGACTAGAGAACAATATAGTTCGTTACAGCAATCATTCAAATGGATGATTGAATTTGGTTCCCGGATCGCACACGTCAGGTGAACATTCTACCACTGAAATACCAATGAAACGCCAAATCGAGGCAAAAGTCACAGACCGTATGGTTGACAAAAGTGTAAGCACAAAGAGATACATGGGGTACAACCGATGAGAAAAAAATTTAGAGCATAAAACTTACAAGTGCTCACTTCGATGGGAAAGCGATGAACCATCGCATCTAGGACAAGTTTATGGGAATCACGAGCGCGGCTGCCATGACTCATCTGCTGGCTGTGCTAATTTGTCAACTACCCTAATTTTCCATAGATAAGAGCGATCTGTGCTAAATGTGTGTGGGATGTTTTGGGCGTCCTATCGTACCTTTTGTCCCGTAATTTTCGGTTAATCTTGTTGTCCCGTGTTTCGTTATTGTTTTTTAATTTCTTGGTTTTTTTTCTTTTTGTATAATATTTAGGTGCTTTTTTTCAGGGGGTCTGAGAACCATGATGGGCGGGCCATAAGTCCTTACACTGCGGCGCGCGTGTTTCGCGCAGTCCTTTTTGTGCAAAACTACAGGCCGCCTCTTTCTTGGAAAATTTCAAGAGTAGCTGACTTAATAGTCATGAAATATATCAAATAATGACAATTTCACCTATTGCTAGGGAAATTACTGTACACCAGTCCCCACTAACTGCGTAGGAATTATTTTTTGGAGGGGGGGGGTTAGATTTCGCCGCTGCATTTAGTGGCATACGATTAGTAAAAAAAAAACACTTTCCTATCAATTTTGGTTGTTTCTGACATCTTACAAACTTGCAAGCAGGCAAAATGTATATCTAAATAGAAAAAATCAAACATCGGAGAAACGTTTAGAGTTATAGCTAATGTGACTTCTCAAAAATCCTCCCCCCGCTTACAATTTTCATTGTTGAAAGGAATTACTTACTATTTGGTGTAAATATTGAAAAAAATAGATTCAGAATAGAGATAACCATGGAAGACTCAATGCTTACGAAGTCGGAAAAAATAGACTATAAGACTGCATCTTTAATTGCCCACCCCCACATCATACTCCACTGTATCACTAGGATACACTTTGATCGGTAATTATCGTCATCCACTGTTCTCAAACCTACACTTCTAAAAACATTCATTACAGTCTGTCCAGAATGGATTAGAGCCCTTCGACGCTGGTACTGCAGAGCCTAACATAGGCCCGCCTCGTGCTTCATTTAGTGGCGCCCCGCGGCCACACTGTGGCATACTAGCAGGGATGGGAAGTGGACTTTTTGATGAGTTAGTAGCTCGTGAGATGAGGTTAATACTCACGTTTTTCCACGGCTGTGGAACTGATCAGAGTAGAAATCCGCTACTCATCGTACTGTTTGTAAACCGCTTGCAACAAATATCAAACGCTATTACCGGAAGATTGCGCCCTCACATCCCTGCAGGGTTCAATGTGGGACGTGAAAACTTATAAAGAAGCGGGCGACACGGCCGAACGTTTACTGATGCCTCCGGACGTTCCAACTCGAGAAAGCTCTAAACATGCTTACAGACTATGATAGCAATGATTTCTTCGGTTCAGAGAATCTATGACGAGAATTTCTGAGGAGACGGTCGCGTCATTCATAAAACACATACTTAGATCTACTCAAGACACATGGACGCTAGAAAGTACTTGCCTAACGGCCGGATGTCGAGGATCACTAACAGCAAATTGCCTGGCCACACGCTCACCGACGAGAGAGCGAACACTCGCGTCGTTCAGCACTGCTATACGGTAACGTGCGAGGTTAGGCCGATTTGCGGTGATATACGTTGCCTGAAAGAGAAGACACGAAATGCACCGTGTAAACATCTTTACATTTATCACACTTTAAGGCAACGCATAAAGTAGTGAGGTCACTTTACTCTACAGAGCACAGTTAGTGTGGTGATAGTTTATAGCACGCCACTAGCTCTTAG
>JAHQIW010005417.1:0-2500 GCA_019055375.1 Parelaphostrongylus tenuis
TGTTTGATGTTAGTTAAATTAAAGGGTGGTTGAGTGTTATTGTGTTGTGGTTTTGAGTGTTTGTTTTATAATAAAGTGATGGGTTGTTTTTTGAAAGGTGAATGTTTTTAGAATTTTTAATTATTGTTTTTGGAAAGTTTTAAATTGTTTTGTTGTATTTCTTAATGAAGGTTGTTTTTTTTTTTTTTTTTCTGGTAATAAAAGTTAAAGTATTTTCAAAATTTTTGGATATAATTTTTTCTTTTAAGTCTTTAGTTTGTTTATGTGAACATAATTGGTGTTGTTTGTTTTTTACATTTTTTGTGTAAGGTTTGTTAACCTTTAATGTAGGTTAAATGAAATTTTTAAGTTTTTTTAGTTTTTAACTATTATTGAAAGGTGGTTTGAATAAAAAATTTATTTTTTTATTTGTTTAAAATTGTTTTTGTAAAAAAATAAGTAAATATATAAAAATTTTTTTTATATGATTGTATTAATTTGTTCTTGGTTTTTTTAATTTGATTTGATTAAATGTAACTTGGTTTGTATTGTGTGGATGTTATGAGGTTGATGGGTGTTTTTTTTTTTTTGGTGTGTGAAAAAAGGTAAAGAATGTTCTTTTGTATGTTAAGTGTGTTTTTGAGTGTTTGTGTCGTGGGGGTGTCGTGACGTTTATAAGTTAGTTATTGGTGGTTTTTTAAAATTTTTTAAAAAGGTAAGTTTTAATGTGCTGTTTGTAATAAATTTGCTGGTTTTTTAAAGTTGTAACGTGGGTTTTTTAATTGTTGGTTGTGAAGGTTTTTATTTTTTTGTAGGATTAAATTTAAATTGTTTTGTGAAAGATGTTTATTTTATATTTTTAATGGATAAAATGAAAATATTTTGAAATTAAAATTTGAATGTGGTATGTATTATCAATTGAATAGGTTGATTTTTTATTATAATGGGTTTTTGTATAATTGTATTGGTTAAAATGAAATAAAAAGTTAAATGTGATTTTTTGTTGGTGTGTTTTTTATTAAAGTTTTGTAAGTAAATTTATTTTAGAACATTTGTTGTTTGTTTATTTTTATTGTTTTTATTATTTTGTGCTGTTGTTGTATTTTTATTTGTATTATTAAAATGTTTTAAATTGTTGTAGAAATGTTGATTGGTTCTTAGAACGTTTCCTTTTGTTTGTTTGGTTTGTTTTTCGGTGGGTTATTTGTTTAAAGCTTTAATTTTTGTTGATTTTTTTTTGGGTTTTGTGTGAAATAGTTTTAGTGGGTAACAATATGGTTTGTTGTTTTTTTGTTTAATTGGTTATGGTTTTTGGGTGTTGAGTTTGAATTTAAAAAAAAATTTGTTTGTATTGGGGTAATATGTAACTTAAAAACATAAAGTTGTAATAAAAAAAGTAATAAAGTATGGTTTGTGTTTAATGAATTAAAGCTTTTTTTACAAAACTAAATTTTTTAATTAAGTTTTTAGTGTTTTTGTTTGTTAAATGTTTGTAAATTAATTTTGTTGTAAGATTTAAAAATTTTGTTGTAGTTTATTTTGATAAGTGATTGTGTGACATTGTGGATTGTGGGCTGTGGAAAATAGTTGTTTTAAAAATAGTGTTTTGGAGATCAAACTGTTTTGTGATCTGGAATGGAAAAATTTAATTCGGGTAAATTGGGATGATAAATTTGTAAAATTTTCGGTTTGAAAATTTTTAGGTGTTGTTCTTTTTTATTTGTTGGTGAAGTGGATGGTTTTTTAATTATGGTTTTGTTAATCTTTTAGTTTGTTTAAATTTTTGGTGTAAAAGTGTTTTTTTTGTTGTTGTTTAAAAATTTGTGTTTAAAAAAAAAGTTTATTATTAAAAATTGGGAATAATTGAATTTAATTTTTAATTGTTTTTTAATTTGTGTAAATTTTGTTTTTTTTAGTGTTTTTTCGGATTTTTTTTGTTGTGCTGTTAACAAGTACGTTCAAAATTTTTCTAATGTTTTTTAATTTTGATTGTGGTTTAAATAGTTGTCTTTATTTACAATGGTTGAAATTTTTTTTTGTTTTGTTGTGAAAACATTTTATTAAGTGTTTTGTTTTTTTTAATATTGTGGGGTGAATTATGGGTAAGGTTAAACCTATATTTAAATTGTTTTTGGTTTTAAATTTTTTTGTGTGGGTTTTTAAAAATTTTTATGTTGTGGCTGTGTTTTTTTTTTTTGCTTCTTTTTAATGTTTGTTTTTTTTTCGTTGGTAAGTTTAATTGTTGGTTGTTTTTTTATTCGGTTGTTGG
This sequence comes from Parelaphostrongylus tenuis, assembly GCA_019055375.1. Lineage (NCBI taxonomy): Eukaryota > Metazoa > Nematoda > Chromadorea > Rhabditida > Metastrongylidae > Parelaphostrongylus > Parelaphostrongylus tenuis. The sequence goes on from JAHQIW010005417.1 coordinate 2,249, forward strand.
TTGTTTATAGTTCTTGGGTTTGGTTTATGTTAATGCCATATGTAGTGTTTTTGTTCTTTATTGTTTTTGTTTTAGTTGTTTTTGTGTTTGTTTTTGGTTTGTAAAATGTTTTTTTTTTTTTGTTTTTTTGTTTTCTTTTTGTTGTTGTTTTGAATTTTACATTTTTTAATGGTTATTTTTTTTTTTTTTTAGTTATCCAATGTTTTTTTGTGTGTTTTTTGTTTTTTTTGTTTTTTATTTTGTATTTCTTTT
>JAHQIW010005418.1:0-81284 GCA_019055375.1 Parelaphostrongylus tenuis
TTCATTCTAGTGCTCTTGTGAACCTCGCTCAAAAACGATAGCAATGTGATAATCACATAGCATGCTGAGTTCATTGCTTGATTAGCTATTTAACATCACAAGAAGGTCAAAACATGTTATATGATTACCAGATTATTACTGCTCTTGATCATGGTCTGCAAAAGCAGTTGAATGAGGAGGTAACAATCAGACGGTTTCATTGCTTCCCGTGGTTTATCCGCAAAGGGAAACTTGAGCTCATATTTTGTAGCTTTCTCCGTCACAGTGTGCATATTGAAGCCTAACTCTTCTACCTAAGTCCGTTATGCTGCCATTTAGCGATGGCATGAATTTACAACTGTTCACTCATAACGGCATCTTCTCTTTCATTCAGCGACCTTCTTCTTGCTTGATGATGCTTCAAGCGCATGCAGCGAACAGAGCCGTGCTTTCTCATTTTGGTCATGTTTGACCTGCTTCCATAGATGTCCTCATGCCCCTGGTACCACTACCCAGAAACGATTCTTTGCTGTACCACCATTTGTGAGTGATCATGTTTTTTGAATTTCTGAAGTTTGCTAGATTCAAAGTTATTTTAGAAATAAACGCAGATACACCTGAAAGAAATTCGTCAATGGTTTGGTAGCCGAAAAGTGAGAATTCAACGCTTTTCTGACCTATCTTTGGTACTTTTCTATGAGATCCTCTTACAGCTTAGAATTTCATTTGATTGAATAAAAGGTACTCAGATTGAGTTTAGAACAGTGTATTTCCCTGTTCACTCATATCTAGACCGCAGCGTGATGAGTAGCCTTTTAGGCAGCTATTTATAGCAGCAGCAATCCTACTCTTGACAGAAATTTCTCTATAAAGACGCAATAATTTTTTAAAATTAAAAAGATTCTTGCATTTTCAGGATGGCAAAACCATGTACGACTCGTCCATGAGAAACGTCTTCATACGTGTCCTTACGAGGAATGTGATTATCCTGAATATAGTAGTAGTTGGGTAATATTTTTTAGTTTAATTAAAAAGAGAAATACTTCGTTTTCACTCGTGCATCCATGTTAGCCGATGCGCCACTTTTGCTCGTGTTTCGTTCGCTGGAGTAAAAAGCGCTAATTTTAAAACTAGCCCTTTTGCGTTTATTTTGTGCTTATAATTCTGTGTTTTTTGCGCTTTTTAAAAGATTTTGTGTGCCGTTCTTCTCTTCCCTTTTCTCTGCTTTTTTTTTCAAAGAAGGCCTCTATTTTTGTTAGCTCAGTAAGCAAGGGCTCCGGCCAAACAACACTTTTGAAAAGAAATTATATACGTTTTCTAGTCTTAGAATATAACTAAATGTGTTTTGTTGTACTCATCGATTTGCATTTGGTTTGTTCGCAGATGAGGCATGCGTGCCGTTTACGGTCGAAGCGCTGAATGGGTTCCATTTGGACAATGTACCAATAGGAGTACAGTCCTGCAGAGAATTGAAGCATGTTAGTTGAATTTGCGCATTGATGTTCAGAGTTACTTTGATAACTTAGTTTGAATTTTGTAGAGAATGCACTAATTGTTTACTTTGGCATTCCCATTTCGTTTGATTTTTCTTTGAGGAGTTCATTTCAGCGATTAACATGCCTGGAATAAGCTTTGATTCCGTGTCTGAATAGGAATGTACACTTAGGTTGCGTTAAATTCTTTTATATCCCATGTAATATTCATCCGCCTACACAATAGATTTGGATTATCTTTTGGATGAATTCTTCTTCGAAGTATGACATACACTAGTATCGAAATTATTTCTGCCGAGTACTGAGAAGATCGTCGAAATATCGACTTTAGGATGTTTGTCGAAGTTTTTCCATACCATTTTCAACGCAAAAGTTGTTAAGTTAGAGCAAAAGAGTTTTTAACACAATTTTGTCTTCTCTAGATGATCATGACTCGAGGTGAGTAACAGTCATGCTGTAGAGTCCAAGACGACGGCGATCAAGCGACCCTTTGACTACTCGAGAAGTGAGAAGTGAAAAGATTATAGCAACTGAATTTTTGTGCCCTCCGTAATTAAAGATGGTGTTCTTATTTGTTCGCTCCAATTCTGCTTCGAGAGTCGCATTTTTACTTTAAGTAATGAGGACTTCGGCGATTGTCGGGCTGCATCATCTTCAGCTACCGGTTGATCCGCTGCCTGAGTCGTCTTCTAAAGTAAGATGTATACAGGAGTCGAAATTGTTTCTGTCATGTAATAGGGAGTTGCGAAATGTCGGCCTGAAGATATGTTCAAAGGCTTGCGTGTTATTTGTATTGAAAAAGCTTCAAGCTAAAACATGTGGTGTTTTTTAGCTCGCAATTCGTTATATTCGGGCGGGTGTAATTAGAAGAGTAACGCTTTAGTTCTAGAGCTTGAGGCTGTGTCAATGTAAAGTTTTAAGGAGTACAAAATTATCGGAACTTTTTCGCGCATCTTGTTCATACGTACCTATATAAATACGTATTTACACAAATACATATACGTGCCATATATATATATATATATATATATATATGCGTATATATGCATATCCTTATATGTTGAGTGAGTTGCCAGTTCGATTCAAGTTGTAGTATGGACCTTCTCACTGTTTGCCAACTTTTTTATTCAATGTTCCCATAGGTTTTTTCATGAAAGAGTACATTTAGCCTCATCCGTTCTTATGATTGTGACAACAGTTTGATCCAGCACATGCTTAATGGACATTTCCTTTCTAAAGCATTTTTGCATGCTCTAATTCAATCAATACAGAGTGTAGCGAACTAAAAACCACTTGCTACGTCACTAATTTGCCACCGTTAGTCAGATCTGATATGATCAGAGAGCTTTTTATTCAGGTACGTTTCCTGGCATTTATACCACATTTACACACAGTTGCTTATCATGGGGAAGATTTGTGAGGACGATGTGGGTATATCTCAAAGTACTTCGTTTAGTATAGATTTCGGAATACGCAGTTGCCCACAAAGGCAGGATATTTGTAGCAGAAATCCACTAACTGAACTTTGTTTATGACTGATCACGACATTGTTCAGAAGTCTCGATTTGTTTTCAAAATTTTAGCAATATAGGTTGGCTATTGGTGTATAGAGGTTTGTTTCTGATTTTGTGAAGTTAGTGAAGCTTACAAAGTATCTGTGGTTGATGAAACAGAATTGTTTCGATGTAACAGCTTTTGCCAGTGGTATGATGCTATAATAAATTCAATTATGTGAAGTGCAAAAATTTTTGTGTCAGGCGGATCTCAAACCCGTAATTGAGGTGAATAACCTATAAGCAACTTCTTCTTTGATTGCAGTGCGCCACTGTAAATTACGGTTACGTTTTAGACAACGACTATGTCGACGTCCTTCGCCGTTCTCACGAACTTTACAGAGGGCGCAATGCGTTGTATACTAACGTAGGTTTCAAATTTGCTGACAAATTTTCTACAGTATGTATTCTAGAATGAAATCTTCTTTTGAACCTTTTGTGAGGTTCTCTGTGGGCGCTTATACAGTGCAATACACCTGTTCTTGTTTGCAGCCTCGTCAGTTGCACAGTGCTAATTCTTTTCGTGTAATGACCACACTTCCAAAAGATACTGGATTAGACAAAAGGCATTGTACGACTGACGAAGCTGTAAGGTCGGAACCCGTATACTATACTGTTCTTTTTGAGGGTCAGTTGAGGAAATTCGGTCAATTAGAAACGCGACTGGTCTTACTCTTTCGATTAATGGGATGTCAATATTGATTTCTGGGTAGATATTTTTCTTTTTTTTAAGGGTAAAATGAAGTAGTAATGTGTTGGTTTGTGAGGTGATGTGGTGCAGCAGTTTACCAAAACTACTAAGCTTTCTTCAAATGTCTCAGTGCATGCTTGATTCATTGCAGATACCTAACTGTGAGAAAGTCATCAAGGTAATAACTTTAACATAATTTCACGTTACGTCGAGTTTTGTTTATTGTTTTTGTTGCTCCGCTAACTTTTGAGCGCGTATAGCGCAATGGGCAGAAATGCATTACATTAAACATAAATCCTTAGTTCCATGCCGCACCCAGTACTAGCTATCCCTCCCCCCTCACTCCTGAAACAGCAGTTCTCTACATTATCTAGTCTCACTAGTTTTTTTTTTTTAAGTTAACCGCTCTATGATGCTTTATATATAAATTCAGCATCGTTGGGTGAAATGCAAAACTGTGAACGCCGGGCGGGTTCAAACCCAAATTTTAATTTTTTGCGGCACTACCAGTGCCCATTCTGCCATCACTCTTTCTGCGACACATTGTATCGATCTGTCAGCGACAGGTCTAAATCAGTTTATCGCATACCTCTCACGCTATATCTTGGCATTTTAAAAGTAAGTATAGTAGGTGTACCTGTTTTGTTTAGTCCATAGAGTTCCACTTTGTTTTTGTTTTACTTCAAGATGATTCGCATGTTTTCATGCTGTACTGTCTTTCAGGAACCTTTATATTATGCTGACAGTGACGAGCACTTCGGATCAAAATTTATACTTCAAAAACACATTGCCCTCCATCATTTGTGAGTAATTATGTTTCTAGAATTTCTGAAGTTTACAACATTAAAGGTTATTTTAGGAACAAACGCAGATGTCCTCTTGCAAGAAATGCGGCCAAAAGCTTGGTTGCCGAACGAAAAGGTGAGTATCCGGCGCCATTCTGAGTTCTTTGACATTTTTTTTTGCAAATTTCTTTTTGAGCCTTAGCAATTCCTTCTATTAAATGAAGGGTACACGATTTTGATCAAAGAATAGTGTACCTCCCTCTTCGCTGTATCTTCCTCTAAATAATGTGTGGTATTTCAACTGGAAGCTCTTTACAGCAATGGCTATCGTACTGCTGACAGAATTTTTTGTGCGGAACAATAATTTAATTCAGAAAATTTTTGAGCTTTCCAGGACTACAAAATCATGTGCGGGTGATTCATGAGAATCGTCGTACATGTTCTGTACATGTGTCTCTATGAAGATTCTCATCAACATGGATACATCAGTAGTCGAGTAATATTTTATGAGGTAATGTGAAAAGAAAAAATATTTCGTGCCTATGTCCAACTATAATTTGTCTTCTTTACTGTCATTAGTTCTATTCTCCTGCATGCAGTGATCTTGACGAATGGACCAGATACTTTATTCACTATAAAAATACTAGTGTGCTAAGATATGCGAGGTAATAAAATTACAAGAAGAAAACGGTATGTTGTATTATGGCGGCACCACTTGGGATCTCGGTAAGAACGCATTTTTTGCTTTTGCAAAACGTTTCTGTAGTTTTGTCGACAGCTCAAATCAAGTGAACTTTAATGGCATGTTCAATTTTTCGAATAGCTTATTTTTGACGCCGTACTAGTCAAAATGAGATTCTTGTTACATTTGGAGAAATCTCGCCTGATAGAAGTTTTTTATAACAAAATTTTAACCATTACATAGCACAAATATTTCTGATTAAGAAAATGTGTTTGCTCTTCAATGCTACAGCTGCTCACACACCCTAGCCGGCTAGAATTGCTCACTGAGCGTGCAACCCAACATTCCTTCGGTCGGTACAAAGCTCGAAGAAGCCAATTAGACCACTATAATCTAAAAGATTTCCTCTATTTAATATTTAAGAGGTCATTACAATATAGCTTTTACCCAGTGAGAAATCTTCGAATGAGAAAACAAAATCGTATTTTGACTGGTACGCGCGCCAAAATAAGCTATTCGAGAGGCTAAACATGCGATTGAAATTCGCTTGATTTGAGCTATTGATAAATTTCATAAACGTTTTGCAAAAGCATAAAATACGCTTTAACCGAAGGACGCAATTGGCGCCGCCATAGTGGGACAGTGCCGAATAAACTTAGGACTGGTGATGAAAAAATCATTCTGATGAATTCCTGTCAGGGTTTTTAGAATATTTTCAGCTTATCCACTACGCTCGTGTATAGGCCTTATTTGTCAGCGGTTGTTTATCGTAGCGCAGTGAAATCAACCGATATGGGTAATCAGTCGGAATCGCCTCCAAACAACCACCTGTATTTTCCGTGTGATCACTTGCAAGCATATTGAAATATGTATTATAAATCTAGCAAAATTACAACATCGACTTATCTTTGCAATTTTTCTCGCAAGGAGGCATAGTTATTCTTACCCGTCTATAACTGTAGAGGTTTGATCGATGTTGTAAGTGTTATCCGTTATCTCTCAATCAGATAATCTCACTTTTGCTCTCGTATATTTCGTTAATCTCACTTTTGTTCTTGCAGGTTTCGATAGCTTTCTTCATTAATGATGAAGTCTCACCCCATTTGCATAGTGTTCGACTAGCATGCCCAATCCAAGTTTTCTTTTGTGACGATAATTTCCCACTGTAGTAGATTAGCGTTATAGTTTCTTGAATGGTTATACTTCTTCAATCCTCAAATAGTTACTATTTCTTCAATGCGTATACCTACTGCTGTTGATATTCTATTGGATCTACTAAAACATTCAGTTTGAGATTTCTCATGAAGTTATACTGTATGTTTATTCTTGGGCACATTAACATTGATTATAAAAAAAATAAGCTAAGCTAATACTGTAAACCATTTTTGAACACGATAAAATCGCTATTAAGCAAACATGGTAGAATTTCCTCTGCTGCATTTTCATCGTATCGTTTGTTTTGTAGTTTTTTCTGCTTCTTACCATTGGTTGTCTTCCTGCAATTCTTTATGCTCACATTTGTTATCGACGATACCACTTCTGTTTTCCATTACATATATATATATATATATATATATATATAATATATATATATATCGCAAGCCTGCTTATACCGTATAGTCACTATTGCTATAAACAGTTGCAATCCAAGTGTCAGTATTCTTCGTAAAATTCCAGCGTGGCAAACTTGTGCAAAATCGAGCATTCTACTTCAGATCAATAACTTTTCGGTGCTAAAGACTAACCCGAAGCTCTCTATTAAACAGCCGATACAAGCAGATTTTTAAATAATGTTGCCGGACAAATAGTGAGAGCTCTGTCGTCTCTTTGTCTGATGTCGGCCCTCCTGCTTGTCGTTTCTCTTTGAGCGTTCACACGGAATCCGATTCCGGCCTTATAATGATATCATTCATACAAAGCAAGAAGCAGTCTCCATGGCGTGTCGTAGCCGAGTTCATTTCGTCCCTTTCCAATGACGTCCCGTTGAACTCGAGATTTGATCGTCTCTCACTTATCTCAGCGCCAACGTCTTAGACGAGAGCACTTAGTAAGTGGGGCACTGAGGCAGGAATTTTCTTGCTGCTTTGGATGTTCTTGTTTTGTGTGCTCTGAGGTTAGCCTAGTCAGCATCTTTGTGAGGTCCTCATTACATCAGGCAGTCGTCGGTTGTTGCGGATCAGAGGGCGATTATCACTTGCGGCTAGTACCCGTCAAAGCGGCAATGTTCCAGTACGATTTACCCTCAGCTGGGCTCTCCAGCTGGAAATGTCGATTCCCTCCCAACTCGAGGGTGGCGGGGGGAGGGGGAGGGCTGTGTTGGGAGGGATTATCTCCACTGTACATCGCAGTCCGCGAACAGAAAACCTTCCAGTGACGGTGAAACGGCAACTGGTTTGGGAAGCGAATACTTGTAATACCAAATGCATTTTTCTGCTTGTTTGTTTTGATTTGTTGTTCTCAAATCATTTAATGTTTCCAGTTCTAAGATCTGTCACTCGGAATTTATGGCTCTGTCTGGTGTCAAAATGTCGTATTTGGCTGGTGGTGGGAGGTTTCTGAACAAAGAGTTTGAATTTTCCATTTACGAGTTTAGCTGATTGTAACAAGCAAATGTTGCTGTGACATAGTAGATCTCAGTTTGGATATATCCTGAGCGCAAATGGCAGTTATCGCTCTTGATCATGACAAAGTGAAAACGTCCATGCATCGAACTCATTGAGGAATACAGAATAGCACTATCACAGATATGGGGTGCCGCATCCGGTAACATGCGATAGATTCATGGGTTGCACAATATAGCAAGTGAAAGGAAAACGCCCGTGGCACTCCAAGGAGGTTCTCTCATGTTTTGCCTTCATATGAGGTGGCCCCGGTCTCCCTGAAACCTTAACCTTTGCGTCCTTGTGGAACCGTACTTGCAGTGAATTCGACGTAATCACCCTTCAATAAATAAAACCAAGAGATCAGCTTATGAACTTGCATAACACTTCTTATTATCATTTGCTTCTGATGCGCACAAAAGGAGATATTCTCTCTGGTTGTTTATTTTAGTGAAAAGACGTTCATTCCCAAAAATTTCTCTAATTATTCGTTAGCTCATTCAATACAAATACTATGGTGAGCACGATCAATGGGAAGAGGTATCTTATCAAACTTTATCTTTATTACCGGAATGGAATGGTAAGCAAAAGTTCGACCATAGACGAGAGCTGAACCCAAGTTTCATCTATATTGGGGACGCGTGCTGCCTCTACACCACCAAAGCGTCCGCTTACTAATCGCTCATTCCTCACTAACAAGTCATTCTATATGAACGAAACGCGGGTTCAACTCCTATATAAAGTCAAGTTTGTTCACCATTTAATTTTCTTCGGAACATTTGATCATTTCCTTTGAGAATTATTCTTGTAATCCAAAGATGATGGGTTTGATTAGGTGTCCAACTAAGTTTCCGAACTTGATCCTGAAAGAAATAATTTTCCTATAAAGACAAATTTTTTTACCTATTTTGTGCAGAATTTTCTTCCTCATCGACTGGTATATTTTTACGCATACTTGTCAACTAATGGAGCGTCACGGGAAGTCATTCGCAACTTACTGCATTGGGAGTTTCAACTGGGACACAGTTTTCAAAGCTGCATTTGACAAAATCAATCGTGCAAAAGGCCTTCAAGTTGTGGGCAGAACTACGGCGTATAAATGTTACAAAGTTTCGTAATGGAGATACTGGTGTGGTAAACCAACCAAGATCCGTAAGGCCGCTGAAATTGATCGAGGGCAATCATTCAAGCGATTGAAGAAGATCCGACTTTCTCAATCAGTGATTTTGCCAATTATTTCCCGGAAAATTTTGAAAGATGCAGGCAAGAATATGCGCAAGGGACAATTGGATTCCGTTTGATCTCACACAAGCTTAGAAAAACATCTTCTTCAAGAGCTAGCATCGTCCAAATCAGTGGTTGTCACCAGATCAGAAAGGAACGCCAACACCTAGACCAAATCGACTTGCGACAGAAGCAATGTTAATCATTTTCAGGGACCGAAGTAAGCCAATTCAATGAGACTTGTTACAAGCCGATCAGGCCATCAACGCTGACCGATACTGTCAGCAAGTGGACGGTTGCAATCAAGCAATTCCACGTCACCGCCGTTGCCAAGTCATTTTGCTTCAAAACAATGCAAAACCCACGCTGCCAAGCAAAGAAGGAAGACGTTGACCGATATGAGCTGAAATCATTTACATCATCCGCCGTATTCAGCAGACGTCTGTCTCCGTTCGATTTCCATCTCTTCAGATTATTGGAGCACTGGTCGCGGACAAGACAAGAAGCGTTTTGAGACATACGAATCATTTGCGCCGGGAATTGACTTGTTGGTTTGCATCGAAAAATAATCGAAGTTTTATGAGCGCGGAATTAATTTATTGCTGGAGTGTTGGCAGAATTTCATCCAGGCAAACGGAGAATACTTTATTTAATGCTATTTGATGTTTTCAATTGCTTGGAAGAATTAATTTTTGAATTTTTGGATCAAATTCGAAGCTTAGTTGGAGACCTGGTATGAGCGCAGACGACACTACTCGATTACCAGTTCTCAGTCGATGAATCTCGACTGGCAGAGCAAAATATAGATAAAATACCATATAGTAATATAATATATATAACTAGTCAGAAGGAAAATTTATAAAATATGGTTAATAAACGTGAAATATATATATATATAATATATATATATATATAAATAGACTGCAGTAAATCCCAAGACCGACTATCTATTAACCTCGGCATAGTTTGAATAAATGAGTATTTTCTTCTATTTAGCCGTTCCGAGGTGTTATTGATACTGATTATTGAATATTAGCCAAGCATACAACAACACATTTAGTAATGCAGCTTGAATATACAATATTCGAGGTGGCTAACGTTTTGGCGGGTCGTCTTCGTCGTAATAGTTGATAGACCCACACATCGAAACGGTGAGTGTTTTGAAATGAAGTTCTTCTACGCAATCCAAAACCCATTTCTAACGTTTTCTGCTAGGGTTATGAAAGTTTTGGCTTAGTGGATTGTGTATGAATTGTGATCGTTTCAGGCTTTGACGAAGGCGACCCGCCGAAATGTTAGCCACCTCGAATATTGTATATTCAAGCTGCATTACTAACTGTATTGTTGTATGCTTCGCTAATATTCAATGAACAGTATCAATAACACCTCGTAACGGCTAAATAGAAGATAATACTCATTTAATCACTCAACACTTTTGCATATGCAACTTTTTAATTTCAAGTGTGTTTGAGAGTTGAGACCTTTACCAAATCATGTAGCAGATGTTGATATATTGTTCTATGGATATGAATATTTATTACTAACTCATCGTATGTTAGGAATATTATTTAGCGTGGCTGCCTCTGCAACAGGCACTCAATGAATGCCTTGTTGTCTCGCCATGATTTTTTTGTATCTCGTCCACTTCTCACCTCTCCAATATCTTCGATGTCAGAGCGTTGTCAGCCTCCATTAGTATTATCGTACCTTCTTTTCTCCTTAGTATATTGCATTGCGAAGGTTCGATTTAGATTTTTATTTTAGTTAGTGTAAGCGAAGAAGGGTTGATGGTCGGGAGTCTCCTAAGTTGCTAACAAAATCTGTGCAAGAAGAGACTATCATATTTTAGACAAACTGGTAGGTAGTGCGGTTGTACCGTTTTATCATTATTCCAGTATACCAAGTTCCATTCATGGTTCAGATATACACATCCACTCATCTCAGACAACTAAAGCCCAGTATCTCGATTGTTTGACTGGCTGTTCTATGCTGTTCGCAAAATATAATGATTTCACATTTGCCACGAGATACTTTAGCCACTGCTATTAGTAGTTGTACATTCTAGGATGCAGTTGTATAATCTATATAACTGCAGGAACTGAGAATTTGTTGGTAATGACTACAGATCGTATTTCGAAAGTGGGCTGTGTACATTGTTGGCGAAATTGTTGAAAATTCAGTGAAGAAATGGTCACTTCTTTGCAGACTATTGTGAATCTTCTGAATATAGATGCCGCAAGAACAAGCATGCCTAAATAAATATTTTGAATGAAAGGTTGTGTCATATATTCGTATACAGACATCAAAAAAATCCCCCTCGATTGCTTTACGGCAGTGGTTAAGAGGTCGAGGACGAAGCCGGCAACATAAGGGGAGAACAATGCTCAAGTCACAAGTACGTTTGATTGCAGAACAAACAGATATTTGTAGCAAGTAAATGATTTTAACTGACACTTAAGGCTTTTTTCACTTAAGAAGCATATAAAGAAGTCTTAATTTTGTCTGATAAAATTTTACTTGCGTGAAAAAACTGTGCTCTCAATCCATGGGCTCTCCACCACTGCAGGTTACTACAGTGCGTCAAAAGATATTCTCAAAACTCTGTGCTGTCCAAGGTAACTTGGAAGTTATTATTTACACGAAATTTGCTCAAATCCTTTACTGTGATTCGCAGGGGCTCCACTTAACAATGCTGTCCAATCAAATGCTTCTTAGTACATAACATTTTCGTGCAGTAAGAATGGATGATTCTCAGGAAAACCTTCAACAGCTCTCTGCTCAATAAGCTACTGCCCAAATCTCGAATTTATGGGAACCCCTTTATAGCCATAATCTAACCTAATAAGTTTTTTGAACTCTTCATTAACATCGTCTGCAAAGAGACTACAATGAACAACAAGAAACCTCCTCCCCGCCCAACCTGGATAACAGGTTACTTACGGTTACTGTTTCATAACTTAACAACACGTGGTTTCACATCGTTCCAAAAAACTAACCGTAACGGCAAGCCGAAAGATGTTGGGAAAAGTTGTTTTTATGGCAGCTCCTCATTTCGTATCGCATTAGAAAGCAATATTTATATAATTTCAAACCAGCGTAGTTCTCATGTTAAGAAGATGCAGGTACCCTATGACTGTCACCCTACAGCAATTGTTGTACAAGTGCGTTGCAGAAAGTGTATGCAGTCATCGTTCCAAAAAGCATCATTCCTCCTATGTCTTCGTCAACCTTCTACAAAGAGCATTAAATCGACAAACCAAAGGTTTTACCGAGTGAAGGCTATTTTTCCGAACTCAACTGATTCACAAATAGGAGTAAGCTATCAATGTGGTCAGGCCGCTTATTTCGCAAAAATCCTTAAACTGAGCAGCCCTCAGTAATACTTGCTAGAAAGTTCACCAATGCCACACCAAAATCCGCAAACTAATCTAGCCAATAGTCATATCTGAGATATGAGCCAAGTAGATACTGATTTTCGACGCAGCTCGACACGGAGTTCATCCCATAGCCTCTCAACATCTTTCGGCAATAAATAACGGATATCCTAACCTGGCTAGCCTCAAGGTTCCAAGAGACGTTCTCGATCAATGTTCTATGACGTTTTTGGAGATGTGGTCCTCAAGAATCAATGAGTACTAGAACACGCACAAAGGCCTTACTGGTAAAATAATCAAATAAATCGATGAAGTGAATAGCGCTTACTAGTGTTTTTACAAAAAAAAATAAATAAATAACGCAAATGCACATAAATATTAGCATTAACTGAAATGGTGTCATTGAAGCCAATTGTCACACGACAGGTATATCCCCGAGGATGCGCACGATCGGCAAGATGCAATCGTTTGTGCTGATTCATATAATGTATAATTAGATTGTAAGAATATTCTTGATCTCCTCTGTACAAAGACGGCCTCATGAAAGCGCGGTGATTGTTGATGGGGAAGACAGTGGCAAGTAAGTCGAATAATTAATGGAAAGCTTGTCCAATTGGGACGCAACCATCGATTTCGTCAAGGATTTCTTTGATAGCACCTGAAACAAATCATCAAGGTACAAGTTGCAGAATGCGTTCTGCTTAGCTATAAATGGAGAGCATTCTTGTGGAATGAGGAACTCTCCTCATTCCGCAATGCTCAGACACAATTCCAATCCCTATGACTATGGTCGACCGCACTGAGAGAAGGAGTGAACGAAAAATGTGGTGAGAGAAATGTTTGTGGTAAGCATGAGAGAGATAAATGCTGAAATTACTCCACTATCACTATCATTCACTTGTTATGGTTCTCCCCACTCTCAAAAACATGTTTCAAATGTGAACGAGCAGTGTTGTCGAACCCATATGTGCGAGGAGGAGGAAGACGACCTTGGCATCAAAATGGTTGGTTTCTTATCATTATAACTCATAGGAGTCGATGCTTAACCCACTGGTTCCAATCCGTTGAGGGGACAGCAATCGAGTCCAGCAAAACGAACTATGTCGTCGTCGATCTACTCGGTGAAGGAGGATTCGGCGCCGTATACAAATTTTAAAAAAAGTGATTTAGCCTAATATGTTCAGAGTTCATGATCAAAAAGATGCGAGAAAAGAGTACGCAATGAAAGTCGAGAAAAAAAACAGAACAACGCCGGCATTCTAATTGAAAATGGAAGTGAGTCGCTTTAGCATTAAGCAGTTTTTTGCACAAAGGCAGTTTTCATGTTAACTTTCATGAAAGATAAAACGAAGTTGATTTATCGAAAAACGTCTAACTTGTTGGAGATAGCTAGCGAGCAGAATTAGTTCTCAACATATACCGGAAAACTGCGATAACCCATGAGTCAAGATCTTCAACACTTTTGCGACGACACCTATTTCCGTATTTTCTGCGCACTGAACGACCTCCGCTCTTTTGCTTCGCTTGCCGCGAAGCCTATAGATGCCATAGGGATCACTCTTCAAATTTTGTGTAGCTCCATCCTTTTTCTTGAAGGATTTAGTTTTTCCTGCGTTTTGGGGAGATTCCCTGCTATCCTTATCTGTGCACTTTCAAGGATCTTCTATATACCTTACCGTGCTTTTGATTCATAGGAAAGTTTTGTTGTAAAAAGATACGCCCTTTTACAGTTTTGTGCCGTCAAGACTTCTAGGTGTTCTCATAAACTATGGTTCTAAAGCAATAAACACGAAATTTATCAATCGAAAGCGTGCCCAAGCCTGCTTCTTTTATTATTCTGGTGATTGTGACATGATCGTAGTCAAAATCTTTGGCTAACATCTCGATAATCCAAGTCGATTACTCTTCAGCAGCCTCAGTGACGACTTTCCGGTCAATTTGGCGTGGGACATCCGGAGCGCGACTAGTCTCTTAAGTTGGCGTATCCAGCGCGAAATTCAACAAAAATCCAAACGTTGTTTGCCTTAACACAAATCCTTGAGCCTTTGCACAATTAATGTTCCCAAAAGCGGTCTAAGCATCACGTTCAAATCGTGCTTGTAAAGCAGCAAACTGCTTCGTTGAGCGGCCATGATGCGGTAAGTATAGAGGAATTTGGTACCAATAGGGAGCTTGGAAAATTCTACACGAAGTCGCAGAAACGTTTTCACGCTAATAGCCCGTACTTTGGATACGATATTGATTTGTATCTACGGATATTTTATAGTGAAAGCGAAGTTCGGTTGCGGCACTCAGAGCACCACGTGAACTTTTCAAGGAGTTTTATGGAGCATGAATGTAAGGAAGCGAATCAGTGCAAGAACTACTGTAATCTTCACGATAATTGTGGTCCCCTCTTTAGCGACTTAACTCATCCGTATTACAATGCGTTTTTCACTGCGCTAATATCAGTTCTTCTAGCATTCAAATCGTCTTTAACGTTCCTTTGAAACGTGATAGAATATAGATTAAGCGCGTCTCCTTGAATTCTTAAGGACAGTCTGGCTGGGGCGTTCTGTATAGCATAACGGGTCCTATAAATAAGTTAACTGGTATTCTACTAGTGACTGATAAGATTGAAAATTAAATTCTCTCCACTCTTTCAGTTTATAGGAAATTATGTTAACAAATTGTAGCTATTATGGATGAAGCTTCTCACATATCGGCGACTGGCGATGACCTCTTAGGAATTTTCTAACTAGGACTTTTTTCAGAGTTTCCGTGAATTGATCTGATTCAACAAATAACTCGTAGTGAAGACGTATTAATGTAGTGCTCAACTATAAAGCTATTAGTGTTGTGTCCTATTCCAGATTGCAATTCTTAAACTCGTAGCGGGTCGACGAAAATAGTCACATTTCACATCAATTATCGATCGAGGCAAAAAAGATACGTTCTTCTTTCTTGTCATGGAGTTGGTCGGCAAAAGTCTTGCCGATCTGAAAGCATCACGTCCAAACAAAGTACATGAGCTTACACTTTTCGTTGTCGTCAAAAATTTCGCATAGATTTTTCTGCCTCCAGGTGTTCACAGTGCTTACTAGTATGGGTGCAGGTATACAATGTCTAGAGGCATGTGAAGATTTACACAAGCACGGTTTTATACATCGTGATTTGAAGCCGGCCAACAACGCATGTGGTTTATGCGGCAAGAAAAGAGTGGTAAGAGTTTATATTGCACTACAGTGATGCAGGTAGTAACAATACTTAAAGTATTTTGTTTGCTTGTCAAAAAGTTGGTAAGATCATCTCTTTGCTTTTTTGAGAATCAGTTTTCATTCAAGTGGTATCCTTCTGTAAAGTAACGCTTGTGGTTTTGTCCTCAGAAAAAAAAAACACGAGAAAGTAGCCGATCCGAAGGCATTACATGAATTTCATTATTCACTGGATACACGAAACTATCAGGAATATTTTCCAAGACATCTAAATTTGATCCATTGAAGATGAGTTGGCACTGTGAATATAGGAATCAAGGGTTTATTTGACACCAAATACAACCGTAAAATCGCTGCAGGACCTCAAGCAAAATTCAAGCGTTCGATTCAATGTACTGTTTGAGTTGACCTTCAATCTCCCCATTATAGATTCTGGCCAATCACGTTACGACCCCTATGCTCAATGTTTGCCTTTGATATGAGAGAGACAACGAACTGTTGTTTCATAAAGGTAAAGACAATTAATAGAACATTCTGCATCATCTCTCGTGTTACTCTCCAAATCAACAGCATGTTTGTGAAGTTTCTAAAATCACATGAAGAGTAGTAGTAGGGAACTTACGTAATCTGAATCTGAGAATGGCAAGTAACGACGAAGTGTTTAGTTCAAAAGTGATCAAAATCCCATTGAAATAATTCTTGCTTTGAGCAATGAAAAAAGGCGAGGAATTATCGTTTGATAAAGAGGAGTAAAGCTAATAATATACATTTACGGTTTCAAAGAACTTTACGCTTTAGCTTCATAAGCTGCCTTATCTCAGCCTTAATCTCAACCTTAGTCTCAACCTATTTTCACCAAACCAAGTGGATTTTGACTCTTCAATTTAACATTTTACATATGATAATGGAAACTACTGGACATCCTTTCTATTAAGGGAACAATTCGATTCGCTTCCATGGCCTGTCACAGAAATGTTGAGATGGGTCCGAAAGATCACTGCGAACCGTGGTTTTACGTGATACTGGGTATAACTATACCAGGAGGTTTATTCTTTGGCAGAATTCTTGAAATTCATTATTCTTTATCATACTTCACGAAAGAGATTGTAGCAAAGAAATATAAGTCAAACTAATAACTAAGAAATCACCAGAAACAGTTGAATAGTAGCTAGGAAGTACTTGGGAAAATCATGGACATGTATGGCAAAGTATCCACAATGCATAAACTATCTGAACGAATTTTCTGTTTCACTGCTTTTCATCAGTGATTTGATGTCCTGACTCTTCGGGAACGAAGTGCTGCAAAACTTGGCACGACGGCGGCGAAGCGTCTCACTCTGTAATTGATGGTTTCGCTCCTCTCTGCAAACTTCTATCCGAATGCTTCGCAATGCAACTAACGAAAATTACTAGATAATTCGAGATTTCGAAGGATCATTATCATCGAAGTAATAGAATATTACTAAAAGGTTTCTACATTGATAAATTCAGTAAAAAGAAAGTCCATATTCGAAAAGTTCTAATGTATCACTGAGTGTAATTCAATTTAATCTAGACTTTGCTATTATTTCTAATGAATAAAAGAGATACAGGTATAGCAGGTATTTAACTGATATTCAGGTGCTTTAGCAATTTTGCCACCCTATAGTCAAATATGGGCGGCCACAGAGCCTCCCCCAATGGCTCGAAAGGACCCAGTCATAGACTAACATGAATCGAAGGTTTTCATAGCAGGATTGCACTTCCGCACTGATCAGTAGCGACATTTTTAGTCTCCGAAGTCCAGTGATTCTGTGTTTTGTGTAATTTCCCCAGAAGATGATTGAGTAATACGTTTTGAAAATGAACAATGTGTACCGTCTATGGTGAAACGATGAAATGACGATGACAAAAAAACGAAGAAAATGAAAATTTAAGAAGAAATAGAGCAAATAAGCGGACAAAGAAGTGTTAACGTTAGTCATTATGCCTCCCGAAATTCTATATGGAAATTTGAATTTACAGGATTACTATGATTACTATGGAAATCCAAAAATGAGAAAGAATGACGTATCAAAAGTAATGGAGCAAATGCGCGCTGAAAATAGGGTAAGTGCCGATATTATCACTTTCAGAGAATTGGAAAGAACGAATGCCAGAAATGCGTTTGGTCAGAAAGTCGTTGCAATAGTTCCATCACAGGATCACTTTACCTGTTATGTTTAAGGCATTTATTAATTGACATGGGACCTGCGTTAGTATCATAGAAGGATCAGAATTTTTGTATAATGCCTTTTCGTTCAATCAGTTCCCCGGGGATCTACCCCTGTATAGAGGAAGCGACAACAAACTTTTTACATCAAACGTACTGTGAAACAATCATCGTGATGTTCTTTCAAAGTGTTTGATTATCGCATGCATGGGTATGTCTGTTACCTGGACATGAGTGATTTAATGTCAATCGAGGAAGTCGACTATTCTGAGATCTCGGTCAATATCAACGTAATGTGACGATGCATATGAGTTTTCATGTGGTCTGTATAGGCACTTATCCAGTGCAGAATACGCATTTCGGCCTTCTGGCCTCGTCAGTTGAACGGTGCCTTTTCGTTCAGTCAGTTCCTCGAGGATCTCTTTTCAGATTATATTGTTCTCGAGCGAGGTCTCAAAATAGTCGACTGTATTGTTTGTTACGTATGCCAACGTAAAAGTCATACACATGTATTTGACAGTTAAATACTATGAATAAACCTCACGGTGGTTATTTACGTAGAGTGCAAGCAGTTGATCAGGTCGCTTTCTCTATACAGACAGATCCCCGAGGAATTGACTGAACGAAAAGACACCGTGACACTGACGAGGCTGGAAGGCCGAAACACGTGTCTTTCACGGTAGAAGTGCCCATCAAAGTCCTCATAAAAGACTTAAAACGCGTTGTTAGATTATACTGTTCCAAAGCGAGGTCTCAAAATAATCAACTGCATTGACTGATAACAGTAGTGCTTTTATAGGCCGAAAACGATTTTTTTTTCTTTATTTCTCGTTGTTATCATTATCAGTACTATTGCAGTCACTATCTTCATCATCATAGTCAAGTTCGTTGTCGTAATCATTCCTGAAAATTGTATGACAAACGCAATACTTTAGGATGCTGCTCTCGGTGGTGTACCATGTAAAGAAGAACTTAGCAAAATGCTCGATTACATTGACAGCTTGAAGTATCACGACCACGTCGACTACGACTTTATCTACAAATTATCAGAACAGGTTCAAAAAATATCAGTTCAATTATAGTTTTCACTATCAATCTAGTATGGGGTCATCGACTATGATTCATCCCTAGTTATTCCCTCAACAGGGAAAAGTATAGCGCAGTGACTAGAGGTGATCGGTAGTACACACATGATTATGGTTTGGCACTGTACCTTAGGCATGCCAAATTATCTATCTTCTAGGGGCTGGCGCATTAAAACCAGATTCTTTTGTGGGAATAAATACACTGATACGCCGTCAAACCTAGTCATTTGAAGTTCCATGGCTTACATCTAATACAGCTGACATGGCGCAATTAAAAAAGTGTGATACACGAAACAGATGGAAGAGAAGAACAGTGGAGTGGTCTTCAAGAGAATGTAAGCGCCTTCTTGGAACACTAAAGTATGGCCGGAAGTGCTTCTGGCTAACGTCAACCATCCGCATCCGGAGATATCAATGAGTTTGAAATAATGAAATAGGTATTGAGCACTTCGTCATGTTTGTAATAGACACCACTATAGAGAATAAATGCGTAAAGAGATGCGAATAGAAACTGTGGTGGGGATTTTACTAATATCAGTGAAGACGGGCCGGTCCAATTTCAGAATAAGTAAGGTATATGAAATTGAATGAGTGCTCAAATTAAGCAAAGAGATTTTTCATAAAATTCTAGAATTATCATACCGTAAAAGTAGAGTTTAGTGAAGTCAATCAAACACGTAGAACGGCAGCATACAAGGTCAAGATGAGTCGAATTTTAAAGGATCTTTCTTCGAATTTTTTACCGACCCGCTTTCCGACCTACTGTGCAGATCTAGTCATTCCTGAATTCTATTTCTTCTTCCCACCCATAATGTGAGTAACCAACGAAAGAGAAGTTTTAATGAATCCAGAGCATGATTGAACATAGTGGTGTGCTTTTGAAAATGGCATCTCTGCCAATGATCCGCTCCACCGCACTTTTTATGAAATACTAACAAAACTGGAAACATAGTGTTTTTACATTTTATGAGTGACTGTAGTTTTATAGGGAGCGAAATCAGTAGGAGGCGATATTAAGGACCCGTATGATTGGGAGAAAACCGTCAAACGTACTGTCACCGCAACTCTAAAGGCGCCGTAAATGCCGATCCATAGAAGCAATTTTGAATAGCGTAACTGAATCAACGAACTGTTTTTGGATAACCCTGTATTCATATAGTTTTTTCTTACTCTATATTTTTCTCATTTCTCTAACTGCTTTAATATACCCAATCTTAGAGAGCGTTACCTTTAGATTCAGTTACCCTCACAACTATTGGATGCTTTTAATCGAAATAAATTTCTTATTCAACTGCTTTATTAGCACTATTAGAATTATATAATCACGTATGCGAGGATGCTGAGTGATATGCAAACATTCGATATCAGAAGGAAGTTGAACCCATTTTTTACCCTAAATGGCTTTATGTTGCCATCACTCCACTGAGATCCTTGTTCTCCTCCTGTTCAATATTTCTAATAAAACGCGGTACCAGCCTCGATAGCTCAGTTGGGAGAGCGTTAGACTGAAGATCTAAAGGTCACCAGTTCGATCCTGGTTCGGGGCAATGGTTTTGTTCACAGAGCATGCACCACCTTATGTTCCTTGTGCATGTTTTAGCACGAATTAGCCCAGGGAACCAACACATCTCGTAATTCAGGACACAGAATAGTTTTACAATCGGAGATTAAAGGATGAGAGAAGTAGAGGATGAAGCATTTGAGACTGATCAATTCGCGTTGAGTGTGCCATGCAGTGGACTTTATTGAACTCGTTGTAAATGAGTGGATGATCATCATGTCCTCACTATATATGGGCATTAGACTAGCGCGTAGCTGATAGATAATTCTATTCAGCCAGCGTTTCGCAACATCGTCTTTCACTAAAATCGCGTTAATCGAAGCCGTTGATCTACACACAGATGGTCGTTTGCATTGGAGTGCACAATTCGAATGGTATCTGAGGCGGCAGAACACCATGTGAGCGAGTGCTTGCTAAATGTGATTGAATAGTTCTGAGGTTTTAATGTAGTGTGACAACTGATCAAGTGATGACAGCCCGAGTCAAAACACTAGAATCGGGGAGTGGCTTCACCTATAGCACGAATTCTGATCACACATTTGGTAAGCTGTCTTCAACTGGTTGTGGAGAAAAAACAGTCACCGATGGCCTCCAATGTTTGTAATGATAGAAAATTCCAGCTTTCAAATGTGAAAATAGAACTTAATTATTTTGTTATCAATCATAACAACAAGTGAACGCTAAAATCTAGTTCATTTAGATATTATTAATGTGTATCCCACGAGTAACACCTGCAGTGCAGATCATTTTCAGCCGTAAACCCAAAAAATCTTAACTTTAAGGTTTTTTATGCGGTGGTCAGCAAGCGGTTTCAAATATCAGATGTTCGACTTTCTTGTCACCTTTAATTTCTTTCGATCTAATCACAAGACAAATCAGATCAACTCTCATCAGAGTCCAGCTTGTCATGTGGTTTGTCAGTGATGGACTTCGACTGGAACTCATGGAATTAAACACAATTGCAGTAACTAACAAGAAACATTTTTTGATGAAACCCTCTGCGGCCATGATGCTGAAACGCTAACATAAAAGCTTCCGTGGCAAGCTAGTAGTAACTTGAGGATCCGGCGAATTATATTCGCTGTTAAGATTGTTGTTAAACTGCAAGACATGCATAACACATTTTTGGATCAAAGCACATATTAAGAAATACTAAGATTTGATAGGATGATATGTCCATTTGGGATAAAATAAATAATGTTTTCACTCAAGCTTTAATGGTATCATAAACTTCATCCAAATACAGTTCAATCACTGAATCACTAAAAGTTGGTAATAAAACTCTTTGCCGCTCGGACCGCCGCCAGCAGAAAATGGCGCCGTCCGCACAGGGATATAGTGACCATTAGTACTATAAAACAAAACCGGAACGGATTGACTATACAGTGTGCGTTGGCTGCACGTTCGACAATGGTCTTCGATTCTCATATTTCGAGCAGCACTAGAGACCTGTATCTATTACTTTGAAATAGAGATGATGAACTCACATTTAGATTTTTGTGAGAAGGTGAAAATAACCTCAAAAGCTGACGTGATTCATAGTTAAACACAATTAACAATATGACTGAGAGATTGAGTGGTGAACAAAAACAGTCTCTCAGTCATATAAGTAACATAATAACACTGCGAAAATAGCAGTGAAAATACTATAATTTCGAACAATTAACAATGTCTTCACGCAAAAAAGGCGTCATCATTTGAAAAGGAAAACGGTTAACAGTGTTAATGGGAACTCCTAAGAGCTTATGAGAATTACAAAAGTAAAGAAATTTCCATTTACCCCAGACAGCTAGTTTCTTGATTGCATCTCTTCTGAATGCTCATGACATTCCATGACTTTTTATCAAAAATGCTGTGTTGTAAAACCTTACTGGGAATATCGAAGACGGGCGACTAAATTCAGCTTCAGTAATATTCGTTGTCCCCAGATCACAACTTTCTTCAAAACCTTCTTCAAATGTATAACTTCACTGCTACGACATTCAGCAAGCTAATTAAAACCATTGTAAAATCCAATGACTAAAACTCTGACCTGCACAGACGATGATGGACAGCGAAATAGTCATCCTAATTTTCTCAGTTGCTTACTAAGCGAAACCGACAAAATATATTCATTTCGGTTTGAAAATGTTAAATATTCGATATTTTTGAATGAAAATCACAATAATTTCAGCATTATCTGTTGTCATATGCTTTTTGAGTGAATTTTCAGCAGAACTTCTTGTTCCTAAGAAACGATGAGCGAAGTACAGAAAAGGAAATAAAAGAATTTATTACAGCTTTCTGAACCCATTCAATGCCATAGTAATATTAGTCCTTACACTTCACCCTAGGTAATTTGGCATCACCACATATCTAAATGTTTGAGGCTCAAATTCTCAAAAACACTGACATCTCTATGTTTGAAAATATGGAAAAAGTACAAAATGTCAAATAAAATTCCTATATGTAAAATTTGCTCAAGAAGCATCTTTCATTCGAAAATGTTAGTTATATGAAAAATATTGAGTGATATGCGAAAATCTGGTACTCAGGTAGGAGATGAGCACGGGTTTCACGTCTTCCGGGGATGTGTGATGCGACTACACCACTGAGGCTATCAACCAGTTATTACTCCTACTGCAATACAAGGTTACAAAATGGGAGGTATAGTTGGTATCTTCTTCTATACATTAAAGTGGTCAGTCCGAAAATGACTAAATAGCGGACAATTCTAGCACTCGAGTGGAGAAAAGTCTCATCACTTCTGTGACCATTGCTTTGTTATATTCTTTGTTGAGTTAGCCAATGGCTCAAAGTTGATGACCATAAATAAAGGTGAAAACGTTAAAACATTGTTAAATAAATTTATTGCTATCAACCTCATGTTCCTGATTCAATCAATAACAAATATACGAAGGAGTAGTGATGCCAAAGTAGAATGAGTGCCGGTTTACAAATTACTCCTTTTCAAGTAGGAAACATGCCCAGTATTAAATGATGCAAAGAAACTGTTTCAGAAACAAAAGTACTGTTCACAGAAGCGGCAACAAAAGCGATGCACCAACCGGGAGTCGAACCCGGGTCTGTACCTTGGGAGGGTACAATGATACCGCTACACCATTGGTGCTCGTTGAAGAATCGAGCGTTTTCTCCACATTTGTTGAACATATTTCCAACACTGATAGAAATAGTATTTCTCGCAATGGGATATTACGTCGAACAACCTAGGTAACAGGTTTGAATGTTCAGGTAGATCACTTCTAGCAATCACAATAATACGTGACTTTTACTTTTTGATTTTTCAACCTCAGTAATGCGCGACTATTGATTCCAGTAACTTCTAAATACCAATAGCTCAGTTAGGTGTAGAATCTTTATGAGAAAAACTTCAAAATATGATCTTCAAACACCCCAGAATAGAGCTATTCTATCTTGATTAAATTATGTCGAACTACTCAGGCAGCAGTTTGAGTGGTCGGTTAGACCACTGCTAGGAACCGCATTAATATGTAACTTGTGATTTTTGTAACTATCAATTTTTGATTTTCAACCATAATGACTAGTCACTTTGAATTCTGGTGAACTTCGAGTTTCAATAACACAGTTTGCTGTAGAACCTTTATGAGAGAGGTTTCAGAATTTGATTTTCTTACACCCTAAAATAGCGTGGGCTATTTTGATTTGAGCTATCGAATGATCGATAAGACTATGAAAGCAACTAAAAATAGATCTTTCTCAAGATCTCCCGACGTCGTGGATAGGAGAACTAAACGCGAACCAAGGGCGACAGTGTGCTTCTTAGAGACGCAGGAGGATTAAGGGGTAAGGTCCCTGCTTTCGCAGCGCCGATTTGACGAAACTCTTCTCCTACAAGTCAAATTGGTCTAAAGAATGCAATCCAGCAGCAGGGATCTACATGGGATACGCTCAGTAGCGCCTCCTACAAATAAGCTTCTCCTGCCTCTCCGAGAGAGAGACTGGCAAGCTACTCGTGAGTACCCAGTCCCCCCTGTCAGAGCCTAGCAAGCTATACGCTGAGTATCAAAATGCTAAGAGCAGCAATAAATATGGGTCTGATCACCTGGCCCCAAGGAAGCCCCCACTACGGCAGCGTCGTGTAGGACGAGTGCGGAGAGGGTGCTAAAATCTTAGGGTCAGACTAGGCAGCCAAAATCGAAACGAACTAAAATGACGATCTGTAACTATATTGCACCAACACTTGCATACAAATCCGTTGGAAAAGATCTATCGATGCAAACAGGAAGGATAGGGTCGACACAAGTGGCCTGGCTAAAATAAAAACACGTCATCCTTTTCACCCTAACTATGACACCGCAGAAGAAATGTTTCGTGGAACATAAAATCGCACAGGTGTCGGCGGGCGTTGGCGTCCTGATTAAAATCAAATTTGACCGTAAACATAGATTCATTTGAACAACTGACAACCCGTATCGGACGATTGCGGTTCTAACGATGTGGATCAATGCCGGCATTGACCATCTTCATTGCTTACGCATCAACATCAAGCTATGACGAAGAGAAGTCGCAGCGTTCTACATGGTTTTCGAAAATTTCTTCAGAGAGGACAATATATTCGTGATGGTCGTTGTTAGATAATTCAACGCGAAAATAGGACCTGAAAGAGCGTCTGGAGAACATCACATGGGGACCCACAAACTAGAATGGAATGAGCAAGGTGAGAGGCTATTTGGGTTTATCACGATGGTCAAATCCCATTCATGTTAACTCACAATTCCAAGAGCTCGCTCTCAACTATGGACGTAGGAGTCTCCCAATGGAAATTACCATAACGAAATAGACCACACCTCAGTAAATCGCAGCTTTTGCCTAACCGAAGTCGCTGTTGCTCCTAAGTTCCACATTGAAACAGACGTCGTCTCCTTTGCCCAACGTTCCCTTTTTGGCGAAAAGGAGAGAAGGTAGCCAGATTCAAACAACGAAGTTTCAGAACTACAATATACTGGGATGTATGCATGTCATTAGTCGGTTTTTGGGAAGATACCGTTATCGACAACATCAGCGAACAATACGACTCTCTCGTTGAATATCTTCACATCAGTGCTATAAAAGCCGCGATTCCTAATGTCACAAAGAAACACTTGTCGCAAACACTCGAGCTTATACGTTAACGTGGAATCGAACGAGCTACAGGCAACCGAACCCTCACGTCCGGTATTGCGAAAAGCTGCAGAGAAACGATAAAAGAAAGTTTCAAAAAGAGAAAAGCAGTTGTTATGGCAAAAGCTGCAGAAGCTGGAATGAGCATTCGCAAAGCCAGCGAAGCTTCGCCAATTACAAGACCAAGATGATTGCACTTTGACGCCCTATCGGGGCACTTACAGCTTAGGAAAGGCAATGAAGAAAATCATTTACGACTTCTACTTGGGCCCTATCAGCCATGTTCTTTTACCGTCGTATGAATTGAAAGAGATTAAATCTGCCTTCTCACCGGTTCTCCCTTTCAAAATTCGAAAATTCGACGTACTTTCGCCGGGGACGAATAGAACAACACGCGGTCCAGACACGATTGAACCATAAACGTCTGAGAAATCTACCGCAAGATTTCATCAGCACTCTTACACGGCTCCTCACTTGCTACGTGACAGAATGAACGGTTCCCAATTGGTGAAAATTAGAAAGACTATGTCGCTGTTGAGAAAGGGAGATCTTCACTGCATGTACATTGTGTATAAACTCCTCATTGGAGTCATCTCAAAGAGGATTGACAGAGCACTGAACGAACGACAGCCATGCGAACAAGCAAGGTTTTGAAAAGGAATTGGTACCATAGACCATAACCACACGATCACAAGACTCAACAAAGTTCTATTAAAGTACAAAATACCACACTGCGTCACTTTCAGCGATTTGTAGAAAGTCTTTGAATGAGTGGTCAGGCGAATGTGCCTCGGTGGTGTAATGGTGGAGCACGTGTTCCTAGATAGGGCGAAACGCGAGTTTGATTCCCGCTTGAGGCAGTGTTTTTGCTCACCATTCAATTCTCCATGGTATACACGTAACATCATGACACTGCGAAAGAAGCAGTAAAAATATTAGAATTTTCGAGTATTAGTCTTTAATTCATTGAAAACAAAAGCAGTTATAGAGGATCTGGATAACTAGTGCATTCCTAGTCGATACATAACGATCCTTGATGAGCTATATAGAGATTTCACAACCAAAATATCGCTTTTCTGCAACACTAGTACCATCGACGTAAGGAGAGGGATTCGACAAAGCGATACAGTTTCGCCATAATCATTCACTGCCACTCTCGCAAACGTCATGCGAACATTAGGATGGGACGTTATGGGAGTGAAAATTGATGGTCGGCAATTGAACCATCTTCGCTTCGCTGACGATATCGTCCTCATAACACCAAGCATCAGCTAGGCGGAAGAATGTTGACCGATTTCGTCAACAGCTGTGGAAAAATTGACCTTCAGCTGATTCTAATGAAAATGATGTTTATGAGGAACGGATGGGTTTTGAATGCCCCATTCAAGCTCAACGAATCAAACTTCTCCGAATGCTTCAGTTACATATATATAGGTCGCAAAATCAATGCAATGAATTACCTAACTCCAGAGTTGAGCAGGAGGAAAGAGCGGTGTAAGGAACGTTTTATAGCGCCAGGATGTAGTGAAGAGAACAAAGAGCATCCGACTCCGTAACCACCTTTTGGACTCGACGATTATCCCTGCCCTAACGGCAAACCTGTTCACTACGTAAGCAGGACGAAAGATCACTTTGCGTTATTGATCGCGTTTCATCCATTCCGGGGTCTTGTTCATCCATACGTAATTTTACTCGCCACTCAGTTTTCATAACTATGTATGAAATATCATATTACTGCGAAAAATGCTGTAAAAACACTAAAAATTCGAGCGTTTTGCCTCAAAAATCGAATTTTATTGAGGAGCCTTCTAGGAAGGTTTCTTCTTTACTGCAGACATCGCCCATGCATCTTAATATTGAAAAATTGTTGAAAGTTATCGGCGAAGTGACACCGCATGCAGTGGGCAGCGTCACTTTCTAAAGACTTTCATTGTTTTCTAATTTTCGTTCTCTACTTTTCATTTTCGATATCGCCATGAACAAAAAATTTTGAAACTAAATTCCTTATATTGTACTATGCTTCATAGAGCTTCTTCACAAATGACTGAACGCTAGCAGCAGCAAAATTGTATAGTGAATGAATGCATTTTCTTTACACACAAGTTTTATATGTACAGTACACATGGGGCGATGTAAGTAAAAACATGGTGCCATCAAAGAATGGCGAAAGCTTCGAAATGATTTCGATTCGGAAAGAGAAACCTTTGATATAGTGACGGAAATCGCACTGTTCTTATAAGTAACTCTAAGCGTAGCGATTAAATTGCTGTCCGCAGAAGATCAAATAGCTCTATTTTAGGGTGTAAGAAAATCAAATTCTGAAACCTCTCTCATAAAGGTTCTACAGCAAACTGTGTTATTGAAACTCGAAGTTCACCAGAATTCAAAGTGACTAGTCATTATGGTTGAAAATCAAAAATTGATAGTTACAAAAATCACAAGTTACATATTAATGCGGTTCCTAGCAGTGGTCTAACCGACCACTCAAACTGCTGCCTGAGTAGTTCGACATAATTTAATCAAGATAGAATAGCTCTATTCTGGGGTGTTTGAAGATCATATTTTGAAGTTTTTCTCATAAAGATTCTACACCTAACTGAGCTATTGGTATTTAGAAGTTACTGGAATCAATAGTCGCGCATTACTGAGGTTGAAAAATCAAAAAGTAAAAGTCACGTATTATTGTGATTGCTAGAAGTGATCTACCTGAACACTCAAACCTGTTACCTAGGTTGTTCGACGTAATATCCCATTGCGAGAAATACTATTTCTATCAGTGTTGGAAATATGTTCAACAAATGTGGAGAAAACGCTCGATTCTTCAACGAGCACCAATGGTGTAGCGGTATCATTGTACCCTCCCAAGGTACAGACCCGGGTTCGACTCCCGGTTGGTGCATCGCTTTTGTTGCCGCTTCTGTGAACAGTACTTTTGTTTCTGAAACAGTTTCTTTGCATCATTTAATACTGGGCATGTTTCCTACTTGAAAAGGAGTAATTTGTAAACCGACACTCATTCTACTTTGGCATCACTACTCCTTCGTATATTTGTTATTGATTGAATCAGGAACATGAGGTTGATAGCAATAAATTTATTTAACAATGTTTTAAACGTTTTCACCTTTATTTATGGTCATCAACTTTGAGCCATTGGCTAACTCAACAAAGAATATAACAAAGCAATGGTCACAGAAGTGATGAGACTTTTCTCCACTCGAGTGCTAGAATTGTCCGCTATTTAGTCATTTTCGGACTGACCACTTTAATGTATAGAAGAAGATACCAACTATACCTCCCATTTTGTAACCTTGTATTGCAGTAGGAGTAATAACTGGTTGATAGTCTCAGTGGTGTAGTCGCATCACACATCCCCGGAAGACGTGAAACCCGTGCTCATCTCCTACCTGAGTACCAGATTTTCGCATATCACTCAATATTTTTCATATAACTAACATTTTCGAATGAAAGATGCTTCTTGAGCAAATTTTACATATAGGAATTTTATTTGACATTTTGTACTTTTTCCATATTTTCAAACATAGAGATGTCAGTGTTTTTGAGAATTTGAGCCTCAAACATTTAGATATGTGGTGATGCCAAATTACCTAGGGTGAAGTGTAAGGACTAATATTACTATGGCATTGAATGGGTTCAGAAAGCTGTAATAAATTCTTTTATTTCCTTTTCTGTACTTCGCTCATCGTTTCTTAGGAACAAGAAGTTCTGCTGAAAATTCACTCAAAAAGCATATGACAACAGATATTGCTGAAATTATTGTGATTTTCATTCAAAAATATCGAATATTTAACATTTTCAAACCGAAATGAATATATTTTGTCGGTTTCGCTTAGTAAGCAACTGAGAAAATTAGGATGACTATTTCGCTGTCCATCATCGTCTGTGCAGGTTAGAGTTTTAGTCATTGGATTTTACAATGGTTTTAATTAGCTTGCTGAATGTCGTAGCAGTGAAGTTATACATTTGAAGAAGGTTTTGAAGAAAGTTGTGATCTGGGGACAACGAATATTACTGAAGCTGAATTTAGTCGCCCGTCTTCGATATTCCCAGTAAGGTTTTACAACACAGCATTTTTGATAAAAAGTCATGGAATGTCATGAGCATTCAGAAGAGATGCAATCAAGAAACTAGCTGTCTGGGGTAAATGGAAATTTCTTTACTTTTGTAATTCTCATAAGCTCTTAGGAGTTCCCATTAACACTGTTAACCGTTTTCCTTTTCAAATGATGACGCCTTTTTTGCGTGAAGACATTGTTAATTGTTCGAAATTATAGTATTTTCACTGCTATTTTCGCAGTGTTATTATGTTACTTATATGACTGAGAGACTGTTTTTGTTCACCACTCAATCTCTCAGTCATATTGTTAATTGTGTTTAACTATGAATCACGTCAGCTTTTGAGGTTATTTTCACCTTCTCACAAAAATCTAAATGTGAGTTCATCATCTCTATTTCAAAGTAATAGATACAGGTCTCTAGTGCTGCTCGAAATATGAGAATCGAAGACCATTGTCGAACGTGCAGCCAACGCACACTGTATAGTCAATCCGTTCCGGTTTTGTTTTATAGTACTAATGGTCACTATATCCCTGTGCGGACGGCGCCATTTTCTGCTGGCGGCGGTCCGAGCGGCAAAGAGTTTTATTACCAACTTTTAGTGATTCAGTGATTGAACTGTATTTGGATGAAGTTTATGATACCATTAAAGCCTGAGTGAAAACATTATTTATTTTATCCCAAATGGACATATCATCCTATCAAATCTTAGTATTTCTTAATATGTGCTTTGATCCAAAAATGTGTTATGCATGTCTTGCAGTTTAACAACAATCTTAACAGCGAATATAATTCGCCGGATCCTCAAGTTACTACTAGCTTGCCACGGAAGCTTTTATGTTAGCGTTTCAGCATCATGGCCGCAGAGGGTTTCATCAAAAAATGTTTCTTGTTAGTTACTGCAATTGTGTTTAATTCCATGAGTTCCAGTCGAAGTCCATCACTGACAAACCACATGACAAGCTGGACTCTGATGAGAGTTGATCTGATTTGTCTTGTGATTAGATCGAAAGAAATTAAAGGTGACAAGAAAGTCGAACATCTGATATTTGAAACCGCTTGCTGACCACCGCATAAAAAACCTTAAAGTTAAGATTTTTTGGGTTTACGGCTGAAAATGATCTGCACTGCAGGTGTTACTCGTGGGATACACATTAATAATATCTAAATGAACTAGATTTTAGCGTTCACTTGTTGTTATGATTGATAACAAAATAATTACGTTCTATTTTCACATTTGAAAGCTGGAATTTTCTATCATTACAAACATTGGAGGCCATCGGTGACTGTTTTTTCTCCACAACCAGTTGAAGACAGCTTACCAAATGTGTGATCAGAATTCGTGCTATAGGTGAAGCCACTCCCCGATTCTAGTGTTTTGACTCGGGCTGTCATCACTTGATCAGTTGTCACACTACATTAAAACCTCAGAACTATTCAATCACATTTAGCAAGCACTCGCTCACATGGTGTTCTGCCGCCTCAGATACCATTCGAATTGTGCACTCCAATGCAAACGACCATCTGTGTGTAGATCAACGGCTTCGATTAACGCGATTTTAGTAAAGACGATGTTGCGAAACGCTGGCTGAATAGAATTATCTATCAGCTACGCGCTAGTCTAATGCCCATATGTAGTGAGGACATGATGATCATCCACTCATTTACAACGAGTTCAATAAAGTCCACTGCATGGCACACTCAACGCGAATTGATCAGTCTCAAATGCTTCATCCTCTACTTCTCTCATCCTTTAATCTCCGATTGTAAAACTATTCTGTGTCCTGAATTACGAGATGTGTTGGTTCCCTGGGCTAATTCGTGCTAAAACATGCACAAGGAACATAAGGTGGTGCATGCTCTGTGAACAAAACCATTGCCCCGAACCAGGATCGAACTGGTGACCTTTAGATCTTCAGTCTAACGCTCTCCCAACTGAGCTATCGAGGCTGGTACCGCGTTTTATTAGAAATATTGAACAGGAGGAGAACAAGGATCTCAGTGGAGTGATGGCAACATAAAGCCATTTAGGGTAAAAAATGGGTTCAACTTCCTTCTGATATCGAATGTTTGCATATCACTCAGCATCCTCGCATACGTGATTATATAATTCTAATAGTGCTAATAAAGCAGTTGAATAAGAAATTTATTTCGATTAAAAGCATCCAATAGTTGTGAGGGTAACTGAATCTAAAGGTAACGCTCTCTAAGATTGGGTATATTAAAGCAGTTAGAGAAATGAGAAAAATATAGAGTAAGAAAAAACTATATGAATACAGGGTTATCCAAAAACAGTTCGTTGATTCAGTTACGCTATTCAAAATTGCTTCTATGGATCGGCATTTACGGCGCCTTTAGAGTTGCGGTGACAGTACGTTTGACGGTTTTCTCCCAATCATACGGGTCCTTAATATCGCCTCCTACTGATTTCGCTCCCTATAAAACTACAGTCACTCATAAAATGTAAAAACACTATGTTTCCAGTTTTGTTAGTATTTCATAAAAAGTGCGGTGGAGCGGATCATTGGCAGAGATGCCATTTTCAAAAGCACACCACTATGTTCAATCATGCTCTGGATTCATTAAAACTTCTCTTTCGTTGGTTACTCACATTATGGGTGGGAAGAAGAAATAGAATTCAGGAATGACTAGATCTGCACAGTAGGTCGGAAAGCGGGTCGGTAAAAAATTCGAAGAAAGATCCTTTAAAATTCGACTCATCTTGACCTTGTATGCTGCCGTTCTACGTGTTTGATTGACTTCACTAAACTCTACTTTTACGGTATGATAATTCTAGAATTTTATGAAAAATCTCTTTGCTTAATTTGAGCACTCATTCAATTTCATATACCTTACTTATTCTGAAATTGGACCGGCCCGTCTTCACTGATATTAGTAAAATCCCCACCACAGTTTCTATTCGCATCTCTTTACGCATTTATTCTCTATAGTGGTGTCTATTACAAACATGACGAAGTGCTCAATACCTATTTCATTATTTCAAACTCATTGATATCTCCGGATGCGGATGGTTGACGTTAGCCAGAAGCACTTCCGGCCATACTTTAGTGTTCCAAGAAGGCGCTTACATTCTCTTGAAGACCACTCCACTGTTCTTCTCTTCCATCTGTTTCGTGTATCACACTTTTTTAATTGCGCCATGTCAGCTGTATTAGATGTAAGCCATGGAACTTCAAATGACTAGGTTTGACGGCGTATCAGTGTATTTATTCCCACAAAAGAATCTGGTTTTAATGCGCCAGCCCCTAGAAGATAGATAATTTGGCATGCCTAAGGTACAGTGCCAAACCATAATCATGTGTGTACTACCGATCACCTCTAGTCACTGCGCTATACTTTTCCCTGTTGAGGGAATAACTAGGGATGAATCATAGTCGATGACCCCATACTAGATTGATAGTGAAAACTATAATTGAACTGATATTTTTTGAACCTGTTCTGATAATTTGTAGATAAAGTCGTAGTCGACGTGGTCGTGATACTTCAAGCTGTCAATGTAATCGAGCATTTTGCTAAGTTCTTCTTTACATGGTACACCACCGAGAGCAGCATCCTAAAGTATTGCGTTTGTCATACAATTTTCAGGAATGATTACGACAACGAACTTGACTATGATGATGAAGATAGTGACTGCAATAGTACTGATAATGATAACAACGAGAAATAAAGAAAAAAAAATCGTTTTCGGCCTATAAAAGCACTACTGTTATCAGTCAATGCAGTTGATTATTTTGAGACCTCGCTTTGGAACAGTATAATCTAACAACGCGTTTTAAGTCTTTTATGAGGATTTTGATGGGCACTTCTACCGTGAAAGACACGTGTTTCGGCCTTCCAGCCTCGTCAGTGTCACGGTGTCTTTTCGTTCAGTCAATTCCTCGGGGATCTGTCTGTATAGAGAAAGCGACCTGATCAACTGCTTGCACTCTACGTAAATAACCACCGTGAGGTTTATTCATAGTATTTAACTGTCAAATACATGTGTATGACTTTTACGTTGGCATACGTAACAAACAATACAGTCGACTATTTTGAGACCTCGCTCGAGAACAATATAATCTGAAAAGAGATCCTCGAGGAACTGACTGAACGAAAAGGCACCGTTCAACTGACGAGGCCAGAAGGCCGAAATGCGTATTCTGCACTGGATAAGTGCCTATACAGACCACATGAAAACTCATATGCATCGTCACATTACGTTGATATTGACCGAGATCTCAGAATAGTCGACTTCCTCGATTGACATTAAATCACTCATGTCCAGGTAACAGACATACCCATGCATACGATAATCAAACACTTTGAAAGAACATCACGATGATTGTTTCACAGTACGTTTGATGTAAAAAGTTTGTTGTCGCTTCCTCTATACAGGGGTAGATCCCCGGGGAACTGATTGAACGAAAAGGCATTATACAAAAATTCTGATCCTTCTATGATACTAACGCAGGTCCCATGTCAATTAATAAATGCCTTAGACATAACAGGTAAAGTGATCCTGTGATGGAACTATTGCAACGACTTTCTGACCAAACGCATTTCTGGCATTCGTTCTTTCCAATTCTCTGAAAGTGATAATATCGGCACTTACCCTATTTTCAGCGCGCATTTGCTCCATTACTTTTGATACGTCATTCTTCTCATTTTTGGATTTCCATAGTAATCATAGTAATCCTGTAAATTCAAATTTCCATATAGAATTTCGGGAGGCATAATGACTAACGTTAACACTTCTTTGTCCGCTTATTTGCTCTATTTCTTCTTAAATTTTCATTTTCTTCGTTTTTTTGTCATCGTCATTTCATCGTTTCACCATAGACGGTACACATTGTTCATTTTCAAAACGTATTACTCAATCATCTTCTGGGGAAATTACACAAAACACAGAATCACTGGACTTCGGAGACTAAAAATGTCGCTACTGATCAGTGCGGAAGTGCAATCCTGCTATGAAAACCTTCGATTCATGTTAGTCTATGACTGGGTCCTTTCGAGCCATTGGGGGAGGCTCTGTGGCCGCCCATATTTGACTATAGGGTGGCAAAATTGCTAAAGCACCTGAATATCAGTTAAATACCTGCTATACCTGTATCTCTTTTATTCATTAGAAATAATAGCAAAGTCTAGATTAAATTGAATTACACTCAGTGATACATTAGAACTTTTCGAATATGGACTTTCTTTTTACTGAATTTATCAATGTAGAAACCTTTTAGTAATATTCTATTACTTCGATGATAATGATCCTTCGAAATCTCGAATTATCTAGTAATTTTCGTTAGTTGCATTGCGAAGCATTCGGATAGAAGTTTGCAGAGAGGAGCGAAACCATCAATTACAGAGTGAGACGCTTCGCCGCCGTCGTGCCAAGTTTTGCAGCACTTCGTTCCCGAAGAGTCAGGACATCAAATCACTGATGAAAAGCAGTGAAACAGAAAATTCGTTCAGATAGTTTATGCATTGTGGATACTTTGCCATACATGTCCATGATTTTCCCAAGTACTTCCTAGCTACTATTCAACTGTTTCTGGTGATTTCTTAGTTATTAGTTTGACTTATATTTCTTTGCTACAATCTCTTTCGTGAAGTATGATAAAGAATAATGAATTTCAAGAATTCTGCCAAAGAATAAACCTCCTGGTATAGTTATACCCAGTATCAAGTAAAACCACGGTTCGCAGTGATCTTTCGGACCCATCTCAACATTTCTGTGACAGGCCATGGAAGCGAATCGAATTGTTCCCTTAATAGAAAGGATGTCCAGTAGTTTCCATTATCATATGTAAAATGTTAAATTGAAGAGTCAAAATCCACTTGGTTTGGTGAAAATAGGTTGAGACTAAGGTTGAGATTAAGGCTGAGATAAGGCAGCTTATGAAGCTAAAGCGTAAAGTTCTTTGAAACCGTAAATGTATATTATTAGCTTTACTCCTCTTTATCAAACGATAATTCCTCGCCTTTTTTCATTGCTCAAAGCAAGAATTATTTCAATGGGATTTTGATCACTTTTAACTAAACACTTCGTCGTTACTTGCCATTCTCAGATTCAGATTACGTAAGTTCCCTACTACTACTCTTCATGTGATTTTAGAAACTTCACAAACATGCTGTTGATTTGGAGAGTAACACGAGAGATGATGCAGAATGTTCTATTAATTGTCTTTACCTTTATGAAACAACAGTTCGTTGTCTCTCTCATATCAAA
This sequence comes from Parelaphostrongylus tenuis, assembly GCA_019055375.1. Taxonomy (NCBI): domain Eukaryota; kingdom Metazoa; phylum Nematoda; class Chromadorea; order Rhabditida; family Metastrongylidae; genus Parelaphostrongylus; species Parelaphostrongylus tenuis. The sequence goes on from JAHQIW010005418.1 coordinate 35,834, forward strand.
GGCAAACATTGAGCATAGGGGTCGTAACGTGATTGGCCAGAATCTATAATGGGGAGATTGAAGGTCAACTCAAACAGTACATTGAATCGAACGCTTGAATTTTGCTTGAGGTCCTGCAGCGATTTTACGGTTGTATTTGGTGTCAAATAAACCCTTGATTCCTATATTCACAGTGCCAACTCATCTTCAATGGATCAAATTTAGATGTCTTGGAAAATATTCCTGATAGTTTCGTGTATCCAGTGAATAATGAAATTCATGTAATGCCTTCGGATCGGCTACTTTCTCGTGTTTTTTTTTTCTGAGGACAAACCACAAGCGTTACTTTACAGAAGGATACCACTTGAATGAAAACTGATTCTCAAAAAAGCAAAGAGATGATCTTACCAACTTTTTGACAAGCAAACAAAATACTTTAAGTATTGTTACTACCTGCATCACTGTAGTGCAATATAAACTCTTACCACTCTTTTCTTGCCGCATAAACCACATGCGTTGTTGGCCGGCTTCAAATCACGATGTATAAAACCGTGCTTGTGTAAATCTTCACATGCCTCTAGACATTGTATACCTGCACCCATACTAGTAAGCACTGTGAACACCTGGAGGCAGAAAAATCTATGCGAAATTTTTGATGACAACGAAAAGTGTAAGCTCATGCACTTTGTTTGGACGTGATGCTTTCAGATCGGCAAGACTTTTGCCGACCAACTCCATGACAAGAAAGAAGAACGTATCTTTTTTGCCTCGATCAATAATTGATGTGAAATGTGACTATTTTCGTCGACCCGCTACGAGTTTAAGAATTGCAATCTGGAATATTACACAACACTAATAGCTTTATAGTTGAGCACTACATTAATACGTCTTCACTACGAGTTATTTGTTGAATCAGATTAATTCAAGGAAACTCTGAAAAAGTTCTAGTTAGAAAATTCCTAAGAGGTCATCGCCAGTCGCCGATATGTGAGAAGCTTCATCCATAATAGCTACAATTTGTTAACATAATTTCCTATAAACTCAAAGAGTGGAGAGAATTTAATTTTTCAATCTTATCAGTCACTAGTAGAATACCAGTTAACTTATTTATAGGACCCGTTATGCTATACAGAACGCCCCAGCCAGACTGTCCTTAAGAATTCAAGGAGACGCGCTTAATCTATATTCTATCACGTTTCAAAAGGAACGTTAAAGACGATTTGAATGCTAGAAGAACTGATATTAGCGCAGTGAAAAACGCATTGTAATACGGATGAGTTAAGTCGCTAAAGAGGGGACCACAATTATCTTGAAGATTACAGTAGTTCTTGCACTGATTCGCTTCCTTACATTCATGCTCCATAAAACTCCTTGAAAAGTTCACGTGGTGCTCTGAGTGCCGCAACCGAACTTCGCTTTCACTATAAAAATATCCGTAAATACAAATCAATATCGTATCCAAAGTACGGGCTATTAGCGTGAAAACGTTTCTGCGACTTCGTGTAGAATTTTCCAAGCTCCCTATTGGTACCAAATTCCTCTATACTCACCGCATCATGGCCGCTCAACGAAGCAGTTTGCTGCTTTACAAGCACGATTTTGAACGTGATGCTTAGACCGCTTTTGGGAACATTAATTGTGCAAAGGCTCAAGGATTTGTGTTAAGGCAAACAACGTTTCGATTTTTGTTGAATTTCGCGCTGGATACGCCAACTTAAGAGACTAGTCGCGCTCCGGATGTCCCACGCCAAATTGACCGGAAAGTCGTCACTGAGGCTGCTGAAGAGTAATCGACTTGGATTATCGAGATGTTAGCCAAAGATTTTGACTACGATCATGTCACAATCACCAGAATAATAAAAGAAGCAGGCTTGGGCACGCTTTCGATTGATAAATTTCGTGTTTATTGCTTTAGAACCATAGTTTATGAGAACACCTAGAAGTCTTGACGGCACAAAACTGTAAAAGGGGCGTATCTTTTCTTACAACAAAACTTTCCTATGAATCAAAAGCACGGTAAGGTATATAGAAGATCCTTGAAAGTGCACAAGATAAGGATAGCAGGGAATCTCCGCCAAAACGCAGGAAAAACTAAATCCTTCAAGAAAAAGGATGGAGCTACACAAAATTTTGAAGAGTGATCCCTATGGCATCTATAGGCTTCGCGGCAAGCGAAGCAAAAGAGCGGAGGTCGTTCAGTGCGCAGAAAATACGGAAATAGGTGTCGTCGCAAAAGTGTTGAAGATCTTGACTCATGGGTTATCGCAGTTTTCCGGTATATGTTGAGAACTAATTCTGCTCGCTAGCTATCTCCAACAAGTTAGATGTTTTTCGATAAATCAACTTCGTTTTATCTCTCATGAAAGTTAACATGAAAACTTCCTTTGTGCAAAAAACTGCTTAATGCTAAAGCGACTCACTTCCATTTTCAATTTAGAATGCCGGCGTTGTTCTGTTTTTTTTCTCAACTTTCATTGCGTACTCTTTTCTCGCATCTTTTTGATCATGAACTCTGAACATATTAGGCTAAATCACTTTTTTAAAATTTGTATACGGCGCCGAATCCTCCTTCACCGAGTAGATCGACGACGACATAGTTCGTTTTGCTGGACTCCATTACTGTCCCCTAAACGGATTGAATCCAGTGGGTTAAGCATCGACTCCTATGAGTTGTAATGATAAGAAACCAATCGGTTTGATGCCAAGGTCGTCTTCCTCCTCCTCGCACATATGTGGTTCAACAACAATGCTCGTTCACACTTTGAACATGTTTTTGGAGTGGGGAGAGCCATAACAAGTGAATGATAGTGATAGTGGAGTAATTTCAACATTTATCTCTCTCATTGCTTAAAAACATTTCTCTTACCACATTTTTCCTTCACTCCTTCTTCTCAGTGCGGTCGACCATGTCATAGAGATTGGAATTGTGTCTGAGCATTGCGGAATGAGGAGAGTTCCTCAATTCACAAGACTGCTCTCCATTTATGGCTAAACAGAACGTATTTTGCAATTTGTACTTTGATAATTGTTTAGGTGCTATCAAAGAAATCCTTGACGAAATCGATGGTTTGCGTCCCAATTGGACAAGCTTTCCGTTGATTATTCGACTTACTTGCCACTGTCTTCCCCATCAACAATCACCGCACTTTCATGAGGCCATCTTTATACAGAGGAGATTAAGAATATTCTTACAATCTAATTACTACATTATATGCATCAGCACAAAGGAATGCGTTCTTGCCGATTGTGCGTATCTTCGGGGATGTGCCTGCCGAGTGACAATTGGCTTTAATGATACCATTTCAGTTTATGATAATATTTAAATGTATTTGAATGTATTTACGTTCATTATTATATTAAGGCAACATCGGCCTCACATTGTTTCGTCATTTGAACTGAAAGTGATGTTAAGTAAATAGCATACAAACGCCTTTGAGTGTAATGTTTTTTTTTCATCCAGTCTAATTCATAAGCAGTATGTGAAGTACACGAGCGATACAGCAAGATGTTCCGAAGGCAGTTAGCCGTTTAGCAGATGTTGTTGTCTCATGTTTTAAGAAAATATCAAGACTCAGAATTTTCAAAAGCTGCATGATCTTCAGGCGGCGAAGACTGCATCGTATTGATTTTTTTCCGTATAGTTATGTAAAATTCTCCCGCAAGAAGAACGTAATGTTGGGTTATCGCGTATTTTTTTCCTCACTATTGTATTGTTCGATTCTCTTCTATTTCAAAACTCCAAAAGGCTGCGCTATGTTGAGGCCTCACTAGTAATTTGGAGACAGTTGCCTGTGACCGTAGCAGCATCTCTCGCCATCTAACTAAAATCGCTATCGCAAATTGACGTCTTGATGGACGTCTCATGCACTAACCAGCCACACCATTTTTCTCCTCTTTTTCGATGGCAGAATTGGCTCGCCACAGTAAGGACTAGCTTGATCTTGCTCCATCAGATTTGCATCTCATCTGCGCCTTGAAGCAATATGTGCGGAATAAAAAACAGAGGATCCCATCGACTTCTTAGATCCTTAACCTCATTCTTTCGGAGAGAGAATCATCCAGTCTTTATCGACCAGGTGGTTATATTTCACTGATCATGACGGTGATCACATTATTGGATGATTTTTTTTTTTTGAATAAATAACAATTGAATCAACAAAAGCACCGAAATGCGAAAAAAATCATCAGATAACTCAATACACTCATAGTTAAAGAGATCGGATAGAAGGAAGATTGAGAAGAAATTTGCATACAGAGAGAAGGAGCACTGATTTTGACGAAGAAAACACAAGATCTTCAAAGTGCCAGGCCCTTACGAAATGTCTCAAGAAGATTTGAATAGTTAAGAAGTCTGGGTAAGAAAAATAAGTTGAATGATGATAATCTTCTAAGGTCGTTCAAGTTTATTGTATTAGTCAATGCCACCTGTGTGCTCTCAACTCAAGAGAAAATATTGTCCACATGAGTATTGCAGAAAATCTCAAAAGAAAGTTGAGTATTCGTCCAGATGAAGTGATGATCGATCTAGGGTACTAGGCAAGGGAAAGGAAGTCAAAACTTTTCGTTTTAAATGGTACCCGAAAGAAAAGATGAGTATTATTATGTTTTCAAAGAAGAAAAATCTTGGAGGTTATGAACTAGAAGAAAGGTGTGAAGTCACGAGACTGTGGATGATGACCAACCATGAAAAATGTCAATGTCGCTAGAGACTGAGATTGTATATAAGCAAATACGCATAAAAATTCCAGGAATATCAGGTAATACACGAAACTTCGCTATGGAACGACATTTTTTAATTAACATGTTGACGACCATTGACCCCACGGCCCCAGACATGCTCGGCCGTGAGCTGGCATTGACGAACACGACGGGTTTGCGACGGAGCGAGGCTGACGCGTGGGCCAACAGTCGTCAACGTGTTAAGACTGCACTTTTGCTTGTTCTAATTGACCATCATCAGCAAGTCGCACAGGTATTATGATCGCCCTTTCCTGTAAATCTTGATGAGATAAATTGTGATACTGTCGACCACACAATGACGATACACGTTCTTTTGCTTTTTGTTCTAGATAAATCGCTTCGTATAGATCTAATTAGCGATCTTCGTAGGCATGAAGATGACAAAGCGTAATGTCACTTTCAATCTGATAGTCGAGGCGGACATACTATCTTTTGAAGGCAGTTGAGCGACGTGCCTATCACTTAATCAGTCGTTAGAGATTGTACCATTGACAAATTAAAAGCACTCATTATTGTCCTTGCTAGTCGGATTATCCATGATATTAATAGCTCCCACATTCCAAATAACTTGCTATTCCGATAAAGCATCATGTTGAGCATAACTGGCATGGTTATTACTCATGATCGACGTGGAGGCGGGAACGTGCAGATGTGGTGTACAGGCAGTCCCTATTTTCCCAGTCGGTATGAAGTAAGCAATGATCGTTTACAGATGCTTATGTTGAAATTTATCACACAGGGCAACGGACAACAGGTAATCAATGATGGTGATAAGTGCATGTTCTTCATAATGAATAATAAATAGTCATAATCTATTTCGGCAAACACTAACGGCCACGGTATTCACTTCTTCACTTTATTTGATTTGTCTTACAGTTATCCCTCTGTGCGGGTTCTAGTACTCATTTGATTTGTCTCCCGCTTGACGATCTCATCTTCTTCATGAACGTCGTAGATACTGCATGAGCACGTCTCCTTGCCATCTCGAGAATAGTCAAGCTGGGTATTCCTTATTGATTGCCGGGTAAGGTTGGGGGGCTATGGGACAAAATTCGTGTCAAACAGCGCCAAGCATCTCCAACTACTTGACCACAGTCCCTCAGATCTGATAATGGGCGAGTTTAATTTGCGGATCGCTTGTCACGGCACTGGTGTACTTTCGAATTCACATTACTGATGGCTGTTCGTTTTACTGAATTGCAAAGAAAGCGACATGACCACATCGATAACTGGTTTTTATTTGCCGATGGGGTCACTTTGTAGAAACAGTTTTCACTCGGAAAAACCTATTGTTGCTTGATTTTATGGTCTTTTCAGAGCACTGACGCAGATATAAGGAGGAGTGTTTTTTTTTTTTGGAACAAAGACTGCACATACTTGCTAAAACGTACTTGCATAACAATTGCCTTGTGGAGGCAGTTGTAGCGTAATTGCATTTTCTTAGCCAGAAAGGTGAACTATTTCGGGGTTATATAAATACTGCACTCTAATGCGATATGGACTGAGGAACTGCAATAAGGACAACTTTTCCCAATCCGCTGTCGCTTTCTGTTATAGGTTAATCTGAAGAAGATGTGAAGAGATGTGTTGTGTCAGAAATGGCGGAGTTCACGGAGGTGCTGTTACTTGTTATAGATGTCGGGCGAAAAGGAATCTCTTGTCGTTCATGGTAGATTCTTCACAGGACATGTCGGATAGGTCAGGATTTTTTGTAGTAGTTACATTATGGTAAAAAATCTGTTTCCACATTTTAGGTAGCTTATCGAAAAGGAGAGCTACTGAATCTAATTTTTGATAATCATCCATTCCTGCTGCATGAGAATTCTGTCGTACCACGTAACATTCATTTGTACAGCATGGCTACCTGAAATCTCTGAGAACAGCATACAAAGAGTTGAATAAGTTTCGTACAAGTAACATATTTGAAGACACCTAGGGGAGTACAGAATTCGAGAATATCTTTGGTAGCACGATAGCAACCTGTAGTGGTAGAGATTCTACGGACTGAGTGCGAAGTTTTAACACTTAAGTAAGATTAAAGCAAAGAAAATTTTGTAATGTCATCCAGCTGCTTTTTATCATCTACTAGAGTCGAACTGAAGCCGATAATTTTAGTCTACCGTATAGGATTCTATCGAACGTCGGGTTGGTCGCGCTAAAATTTGAGCTATAAAGTGCCAGTGCGACTATGAAAATGTAGTGACAATAAGCTATAACCACCATGGAAATACAGTGGCAATAGATAAGTCTACAGGCTGAGGCTTCTCGCTCACTGCAAGATCCTCTCTGTCAGATACTCCGTTGGAGGAATAGCACGGAAAACGTAGAACTCGATAGATAAATTTATAAACAATAAACTTATCATGGATTTAGGCCCCAGCTATGTAAGAGATTTGAAGACTGTTTTACTATGGCCGCCACTTTTGCAATGTACTCTAAAACTCCACGAATAAGAGCGATTTGTATTGGAAAATAGAACTTAAAAGCAATTAGCAACTTTGAGTAGTTTCATAAACTTGGTAATTTCTAACAATCTATATTTATTCTTTTATTTTCGACTATTTTCAAGACTTTTATCAAAACGATATAGTCTGAGAAAATATTTTGAGTCTTCCTTATCTGTTATGGCCTTTATGCAATGCAAGATACACGTTTCAGCAGTACAGCCTCATTAGTTGCACGGTGCCTTTCATCTCAGTTATTGTTTCATCTACGGGAAATTGTTGACATTTCGACGTCGATCGCTCTAAACAAGTCACCGTACACCTGACAATTCTGTAATGCCGAAACACGTGTCTTACGCATTATAACTGACATAACAAACCTCATGAAAGGCTCAAAATGAATTATTAGATTATATTTTTTCTTATTCTTAGGAAAAACATAGACAAACTTGAGAAATATCTCACTAGCGAAAAGCGCATATCCTGTCGGTCCTTTTTTGTTTGCAAAAATCAAACCCCTCTTATATATAGACTTAGGGAAATCTTTCCTTCGAGTGCTTTATTGAGACCACGCTCAAATTTCAATAAATTCTTTCATTGTTATTTGAGCCAACATGTCATGTGGTCTGGTAAGGGCTCTTGTACAACCCGAGACACGTGTTTCGTCTTTACAGACTCATCAGCCAGGCAGAACCCGTCGTCTGTCGATCTTTTTATAGTTAGTTCTCTCGGGAGCTGACAAACAGAAAATCTCGCTTGACATAGAATGTAAAACGTAAGTCGTCGACAACTCTCTATAAGGAGTGTAACGCTCCCGAGAGAACTGACTTTAAAAAGATCGACAGACGACGGGTACTGCACGGCTGATGAGTCTGTAAGGATGAAACACGTGTCTCGGGTTGTACAAGAGCCCTTACCAGACCACATGACATGTTGGCTCAAATAATAATGAAAGCATCAATTGAAATTTGGTGTTTATTTACGTTGAGTGCAAACTGTTGGTCGTCGCTTCCTCTATACAGTTGTAGATCCCCGAAGTACTGACCGAACGAAAGGCAACTGTGCATCTGGAGAGGCTGAAAGCCCGAAGCACGTGGCTTAAACTGCATAAGTGCTATAAAGAAATCATCGTAAAAGGTTTGAAATTGATTGCCATTAAACTGTTCTTAAGCGAGATCTCAAAATAGTCTTTAAAGGCTGAAAACAAACGCTTTTTTATTTATTTCTCGTTGAAATCCTTACAAATGCCATCACAATCATTATCTCCATCATCATAGCCGACATCGTTGCCGTAATCATTTCTGAAAATTGTACGGCCAAGCGCAATACTTTAGGATGCTGCTCTCGGTTGTGTAGCATGTAAAGAAGAATTTAGCGAAATTCTCGGTTACACTGGCAGTATAAAGTATACCGACCATGCCCATTACGAATTCACCTATAAATTATCAGAACACGTTCGCAAATCTCAGTTTTATCATAGTTATTACCATTAATCTAGTATAGAGCCAACTACTATAATTTATCCCTATTCATTCCCTCAACTGGGCGAAGTATAGAGCAGTGACTAGAGGTGTCCGGTAGTACACTTGTAGTTATGGTTTGGCACTGTGCCTCACGCATGCTAAAATCTCCATCTTGCAGAAGCTGGCACATCAAAATCAGATTGTAATTCTTTTTTATCAACCGCTTCTAGAGGCAGTACAATATTTCAAGTATACCCATTGATGTAGGGTAATGTTCAGAACTTTCGCATCAAGCGAGACTAGAACCAACACCTCAATCTTTCAGGGAGCGTGTGCTCTATTCGTTACACCAGCCCTCAACGGGTAGTCGGTCTCGACATTGAACACAGTCACGCTGACAGGTATTGGGTATCTAACGATCAAATGGAATAATATTTATTTAATTGCTTCTAGCGGTGGTATGATATTTTAAATATACCCATTGATGTAGAGTGTTGTGGAAAGTGGGCGTCAGTAGTGTAACGGATAGAGCACGCGCTCCCAGAAAGATTGAGGTGCGGGTTCTAGTCCGTCCAACGCGAAAGTTTTGCACATCACTCTACATCAGTAGGTATAGAGTCAGATTCTTTTGTGGGAATAATTCACCGATTTGTCTTTAAACATAATCATTTGAAGTAATATAGCTTACATCTGATAGAGCTGATATGACGTAATTAGAGAAGTGTGGTGCACGAAACAGATATAGGAAAAGAACAGTGGAGTGGACTTTCAGGGAATGCAAGCGCCTTCTTGGAACAGCACCTAAGAATGGCCAGACGTGCTTCTGGCTAAGGTCAGCCCTCCGCGTCCGAAGATTTCAAAGAGTTTTAAACCACGAAATAGATCTTGAGTATTTTTACATGCTCGTAATAGACATCACCACAGACAACAAATGCGATCGAGAGAAGCGAATAGAAACTGTGGTGGTGATCTTACTACCAGTGAAGACGGCCGGTCCGATTGCAAAATAGGTAAAGTGCATAAAATTAGATGAATGCCCAAAATAAGCACATCGTTTCTACATGAAATTACAGAATGACCATGCCGCAAAAGTAGAGTTCAATAAAATCAGTCAACCACCTAGAACGACAGAATAAAAAGAATGAGATGAGCCAAGCTTTAGAGCGTTTTTTTTTTTCAAATTATTACTGATCCGCATTCCAACCTAGTGTGCATGTCTAAGCACTTCCTGCATTCTATTTCTTCTTCCCACCCATAATGCGAATAACCAACGAAATGAAAGTTTCAATGAATCCAGAGCATTATTGAAACCTGCTTTACTCCACCGCACTTTTCTTGTAATACTAACAAAGCTGAAAACGTAGTGGTTTACATTTTGTGAGTGATTGGGGTTCTATAGGGAGCGGAATCAGCAGGAGGCGACATCATGGACCCGTGTGATTCGAAGAAAACCGTCGAACGTACTATTACCACAACTGTAAAGGCGCCGTAAATGTCGAGCCATAGAAACAATTTTGAATACTTGAAAGCGTAACTGAATCATCGAAGTGTTTTGGGATAATCCTGTAATCATTTAGTTTTTTCTTACTCAGTATTTTTCACATTGCTCTGACTGCTATAATATACCACATGATAAAGAGTGTTGCATGTCTTCAATAGTAATAAAGTTAATTATTATGATGGTATAATTACGTATCCGAAGATGCTGAGTGATATGCAAACATTCAACATTAGAAGAAAGATGAACCCATGTTTTACCCTAACATGGCCTTATGCTACCATGATTTCACTGAGGTCTTTGTTACTTTGCTCTTTAAACGTTCTAACAAGGCCTGTGGTGAGCCTCGATAGCTCAGTTGGGAGAGCGTTAGACTGAAGATCTAAAGGTCACCAGTTCGATCCTGGTTCGGGGCAACTGTTTTGTTACAGACGGTATACCAACCCCTTTGTGTTTGTTGTGCATGTTCTAGCACGAATGAGCCCAGGAAACAGACACATCTCATTACTCAGGGCATAGAAATGTTTTACAATCAGAGATTCAGAGATAAGACAAGAAATAGAAGATGAAGCATTCGAGACGGTTAAATTCCCGCTGGTTGTGCCATGCAATAGACTTCATTGAACTCGTTATGAATGACTAAATGATCATCATGGCTTCACCACATATGGACATCAGGCAAGCACGTGGCTGATGAAAAGATTTATTCAACTAGCGTCTCGCACTATCGCGTTTACCAAAATCGCTTTGATGGGAGTTGTTGATCCACACATAGATGATCGCTTTTGCATTGAAATGCAATCGAATGGAGTATGAGGCCATAGAACAGTTTGTGAGCGACTGCTTGCTAATTGTGGTTGATTATTTTTGACGTCTTAATGGAGTGTCACAAACTGATCAAGTGACGACAGCCCGAGTCAAAGCAGTATAATCGGGCAGTAAGCTTTACTCATACCACGAGATATAATCACACTTTTGGTAAGGTGTCTTTAACTAGTTCTAGCGAAAAATTAGCCACCGATGAACTTCAGCGTTCGTGGTGATAGAAAATTCGGCTTTTGAATCTGAAAACATCGACCTAATTATTCTGTTAATAATCATAACAGCAAGTGAAAGCCAATATATAGTTTATTCAAATATTATTATTATTTATCTTACGGGTAGCACCTACGCTACAGATAACATTTTCAGCGCTAAACCAAAGAAAATTTCAACTTCTGCGTTTTTATGTGGTGTTCACCAAGCGCTGTAGAGCTTTAAATGTCAAGTGTTCGAAATCTTATCATTTTTAATTCCTTCCAACCTAATCTCAGATTAAGTCAATCAACTTTCGTCAAAGTTCAGCTTGTCATGTGGCTTGTCAGTGATAGTCCTCGACTGGTATCCGTGCGATAAAATACAGTTATAGTAACTAACAAGAGCTTTTTTTTATGAAAACCTCTGCGACCATGACGCTGAAACGCAAACAAGTAAGCTTTTGTGACAAGCTCGTAGTAACCTAAGGATCCGGAGATTTATATTTAGCTGTACTGATTATTGTTGAATTGTGAGACATGCATAACAGATTTTGGGACGAAAGCGCCTTTCTAGAATTACTAAGGTTTGATAAGATGATGTGTCCTAATCAGGATAAAATAAAATATGCTTTGACTTAACATTCACTTGTATTAGAAACTTCATCCAAAACCAGTTCAATCACTGAATCTGCCAGCCAAAAATGGCACCGTCCGCAAAGGGATATAGTGGTCATAAGTTTCATAAAACAAAAACGGAACAGCTTCACTATACGACGCGCGTCGCCTGCACGTTTGACAATGCTCCTAGATTCATATATTTCGAGCACCACTAGCGACTTGGTTCTATTACTTCTAAAATAAAGTAGATTGACTGACATTCAAATTTAAGTGATGCCGGTGAATATGGCCGATCCCTCTTCAACAAATCACAACTTTCTCCAAAACCTTCCTCGAAAGTATAACTTCAGCTCTACGACATTTCATACGACATAACTTCAGTTCTATGACACATAGCTAATTAAACCTATTGCAAAATCCACTTTCTGAAACAGTCACTGGATCACCATTCACCAGTCCTAGTTCGTACTAACCATTGCTGCTCATTGCATACGATCCCACTTGATCCATATTTTTTAGACCGTTAATAGACAATCGGTAGATCAGCTCTCAAGCAGTATAATGATGTGTTTAGTTATTGGGAAGATACTCTTATTGCGCTGTAGCAGCTAAAAAAATATTGGGTTTCACAAAATTGAATCGTTTTTCTCATCCTCACCTTTTTTGGATCCCTTGAAAAAACACACCTTTCGCTTTTTCTTGAGTGTTACATTTATTTGATAGCACAGATCTCAAGTATTCGACAACGTAATTTATTTTCAGTGTAGCTTCAATATTGTGCTCTAACATCATAAACAGTATTGTGTTCCTCATTCAGATACTTCACGCTGAACAAAGCTTTTTCCTCAGACTTTTAATAACCATTCGATAATTCAAATCTCCCTAATTCTATGTTGTGTTTGTTTTACGAAGAAGGCCTTCCAGTGCGCCGTGGTAAACAAAAGAATTTTGAGATTCGCAAAACTGGCATCGGAAAAAGTACGGTGGCCAAGTGGGCCATGTTGCGAAATCCCCATCCACACACCGGCAAATCACGGTGGTTTGATGGCAGCTGCGCTGCGCGAATCTCAACATTATTGTGTCAGTTAAAGCGCCGTAAAATGTTATTTTGAAAATAAAAGCACATTTTTGGAATCGACGAGATTTAATCTATCGAATAGTTGCTAAAGTTTCGAAGGAACAGATCTGTTCAACGAGAAATGTTTGAGTGAAAACATTATTTTGTTTTTGTTGTTAGTGAAATGATAGGGCCTTATTGAAAGTAAATTAAGCAGCTAAAATCTTTGAGATTCCGCCATCAAATAGTTGTTAGAACTTGAAGGCAAGCGAAAGGTCTGCTTTTCTCGACGAGTCGAGAAAGATGCGGTTGGCGAAAATGATCTAAATTTGCAAAATCCGATTTTTTTTCTGGGAAATAGTGTCTTTCCTGATGGGTCGAAGTAGGACAGGGATAACGGAGAAATACCAGAAAACATATGATTTTCTGTAGGCATGTTCAAAGCCTTATTGAGATTGTTTCATTGAAGCCATGCGTACGTTTCGACGGTGTTACCTGCTTCATCAGTGGCCCACGCTTCACACTGGGTCATGTTCTATATCAGGGGTGAGGAGAGGTTATGGCGTCAACACGTGATATTGTGTTATCACCATTTTTCCATTCAATAGATTACGGTTTGCAATAGACAAGTAGGAATCCGTCTCATTGACCAATTTTTTAATCTCGCTATAAACTTTCAGTACAGTCTATAAGAATGTTCAAAGCTTTATTGGGATCGTTATGTGAGGGTAATACGGATGATGGCCTTTTTTGGAGAACAAATACAACATTAGAATCAAAGAGATCTATGCTATCGAATGGTTAGTAAAAATCTGAGGAAAAAGCTTTTTTCAGCGAAAAATATTTGAATGGGACACAATTTTATTTTTGCTGTTGGTGCGAAAGTTGATGCAATATCCTTCATTTAATGCGGTTCGATTAGGCCATAATGATAACACTGACGTATAGTGAAGCTGTTCTGTTTTTGTTTTATGGAACTTATGACCACTATATCCCTTTGCGGACGGTGCCATTTTTGGCTGGCAGATTCAGTGATTGAACTGGTTTTGGATGAAGTTTCTAATACAAGTGAATGTTAAGTCAAAGCATATTTTATTTTATCCTGATTAGGACACATCATCTTATCAAACCTTAGTAATTCTAGAAAGGCGCTTTCGTCCCAAAATCTGTTATGCATGTCTCACAATTCAACAATAATCAGTACAGCTAAATATAAATTTCCGGATCCTTAGGTTACTACGAGCTTGTCACAAAAGCTTACTTGTTTGCGTTTCAGCGTCATGGTCGCAGAGGTTTTCATAAAAAAAAGCTCTTGTTAGTTACTATAACTGTATTTTATCGCACGGATACCAGTCGAGGACTATCACTGACAAGCCACATGACAAGCTGAACTTTGACGAAAGTTGATTGACTTAATCTGAGATTAGGTTGGAAGGAATTAAAAATGATAAGATTTCGAACACTTGACATTTAAAGCTCTACAGCGCTTGGTGAACACCACATAAAAACGCAGAAGTTGAAATTTTCTTTGGTTTAGCGCTGAAAATGTTATCTGTAGCGTAGGTGCTACCCGTAAGATAAATAATAATAATATTTGAATAAACTATATATTGGCTTTCACTTGCTGTTATGATTATTAACAGAATAATTAGGTCGATGTTTTCAGATTCAAAAGCCGAATTTTCTATCACCACGAACGCTGAAGTTCATCGGTGGCTAATTTTTCGCTAGAACTAGTTAAAGACACCTTACCAAAAGTGTGATTATATCTCGTGGTATGAGTAAAGCTTACTGCCCGATTATACTGCTTTGACTCGGGCTGTCGTCACTTGATCAGTTTGTGACACTCCATTAAGACGTCAAAAATAATCAACCACAATTAGCAAGCAGTCGCTCACAAACTGTTCTATGGCCTCATACTCCATTCGATTGCATTTCAATGCAAAAGCGATCATCTATGTGTGGATCAACAACTCCCATCAAAGCGATTTTGGTAAACGCGATAGTGCGAGACGCTAGTTGAATAAATCTTTTCATCAGCCACGTGCTTGCCTGATGTCCATATGTGGTGAAGCCATGATGACCATTTAGTCATTCATAACGAGTTCAATGAAGTCTATTGCATGGCACAACCAGCGGGAATTTAACCGTCTCGAATGCTTCATCTTCTATTTCTTGTCTTATCTCTGAATCTCTGATTGTAAAACATTTCTATGCCCTGAGTAATGAGATGTGTCTGTTTCCTGGGCTCATTCGTGCTAGAACATGCACAACAAACACAAAGGGGTTGGTATACCGTCTGTAACAAAACAGTTGCCCCGAACCAGGATCGAACTGGTGACCTTTAGATCTTCAGTCTAACGCTCTCCCAACTGAGCTATCGAGGCTCACCACAGGCCTTGTTAGAACGTTTAAAGAGCAAAGTAACAAAGACCTCAGTGAAATCATGGTAGCATAAGGCCATGTTAGGGTAAAACATGGGTTCATCTTTCTTCTAATGTTGAATGTTTGCATATCACTCAGCATCTTCGGATACGTAATTATACCATCATAATAATTAACTTTATTACTATTGAAGACATGCAACACTCTTTATCATGTGGTATATTATAGCAGTCAGAGCAATGTGAAAAATACTGAGTAAGAAAAAACTAAATGATTACAGGATTATCCCAAAACACTTCGATGATTCAGTTACGCTTTCAAGTATTCAAAATTGTTTCTATGGCTCGGCATTTACGGCGCCTTTACAGTTGTGGTAATAGTACGTTCGACGGTTTTCTTCGAATCACACGGGTCCATGATGTCGCCTCCTGCTGATTCCGCTCCCTATAGAACCCCAATCACTCACAAAATGTAAACCACTACGTTTTCAGCTTTGTTAGTATTACAAGAAAAGTGCGGTGGAGTAAAGCAGGTTTCAATAATGCTCTGGATTCATTGAAACTTTCATTTCGTTGGTTATTCGCATTATGGGTGGGAAGAAGAAATAGAATGCAGGAAGTGCTTAGACATGCACACTAGGTTGGAATGCGGATCAGTAATAATTTGAAAAAAAAAACGCTCTAAAGCTTGGCTCATCTCATTCTTTTTATTCTGTCGTTCTAGGTGGTTGACTGATTTTATTAACTCTACTTTTGCGGCATGGTCATTCTGTAATTTCATGTAGAAACGATGTGCTTATTTTGGGCATTCATCTAATTTTATGCACTTTACCTATTTTGCAATCGGACCGGCCGTCTTCAGTGGTAGTAAGATCACCACCACAGTTTCTATTCGCTTCTCTCGATCGCATTTGTTGTCTGTGGTGATGTCTATTACGAGCATGTAAAAATACTCAAGATCTATTTCGTGGTTTAAAACTCTTTGAAATCTTCGGACGCGGAGGGCTGACCTTAGCCAGAAGCACGTCTGGCCATTCTTAGGTGCTGTTCCAAGAAGGCGCTTGCATTCCCTGAAAGTCCACTCCACTGTTCTTTTCCTATATCTGTTTCGTGCACCACACTTCTCTAATTACGTCATATCAGCTCTATCAGATGTAAGCTATATTACTTCAAATGATTATGTTTAAAGACAAATCGGTGAATTATTCCCACAAAAGAATCTGACTCTATACCTACTGATGTAGAGTGATGTGCAAAACTTTCGCGTTGGACGGACTAGAACCCGCACCTCAATCTTTCTGGGAGCGCGTGCTCTATCCGTTACACTACTGACGCCCACTTTCCACAACACTCTACATCAATGGGTATATTTAAAATATCATACCACCGCTAGAAGCAATTAAATAAATATTATTCCATTTGATCGTTAGATACCCAATACCTGTCAGCGTGACTGTGTTCAATGTCGAGACCGACTACCCGTTGAGGGCTGGTGTAACGAATAGAGCACACGCTCCCTGAAAGATTGAGGTGTTGGTTCTAGTCTCGCTTGATGCGAAAGTTCTGAACATTACCCTACATCAATGGGTATACTTGAAATATTGTACTGCCTCTAGAAGCGGTTGATAAAAAAGAATTACAATCTGATTTTGATGTGCCAGCTTCTGCAAGATGGAGATTTTAGCATGCGTGAGGCACAGTGCCAAACCATAACTACAAGTGTACTACCGGACACCTCTAGTCACTGCTCTATACTTCGCCCAGTTGAGGGAATGAATAGGGATAAATTATAGTCGTTGACTCTATACTAGACTGATATTTTGCGAACGTGTTCTGATAATTTATAGGTGAATTCGTAATGGATGTAATCGGTATACTTTA
This sequence comes from Parelaphostrongylus tenuis, assembly GCA_019055375.1. Lineage (NCBI taxonomy): Eukaryota > Metazoa > Nematoda > Chromadorea > Rhabditida > Metastrongylidae > Parelaphostrongylus > Parelaphostrongylus tenuis. The sequence continues at coordinate 52,914 of JAHQIW010005418.1, forward strand.
AACTGCCATTGTAACCGAGAATTTTGCTACATTCTTCTTTACATGCTACACAACCGAGAGCAGCATCCTAAAGTATTGCGCTTGGCCATACAATTTTCAGAAATGATTACGACAGCGATGTCGGCTGTGATGATGGAGATAATGATTGTGATGGCATTAGTAAGGATTTCAACGAGAAATGAACAAAAAAGCGTTTGTTTTCAGCCTTTGAAGATTATTTTGAGACCTCGCTTAAGAACAGTTTAATGGCAATCAATTTCAAACCTTTTACGAGGATTTTTATAGCACCTATGCAGTTAAAGCCACGTGCTGCGGCCTTCCAGCCTCGTCAGTTGCACAGTTGCCTTTCGTTCGGTCAGTACTTCGGGGATCTACAACTGTATAGAGGAAGCGACGACCAGCAGTTTGCACTCGACGTATATAAACACCGTGAGGTTTTTTCAGAATATTTGACTGCGAATCATGAGTATGACTTTCACGTTGGCATACATAGCAAACAGTGCAATAGACTATTTTAAGACCTCGCGCGAGAACAATGTAATCTGAAAAGAGATCTCCGAGGAACTGACTAAACGAAAAACACTGTGCAACTGACGAGGCCAGAAGGGAGGAACACTTATTCTGCGCTTACAAGTGCCTATACAGACATCATTAAAAGCTCATAAGCATTGTCACATTACGTTGATCTTGACCGTGATCACACAATAGTCGATAGCATCGATACAATCAATTACGTATGTCCAGGCAACAGGCATACCCATGCATATGATAATTAAACACTTTGAAAGAACATCACGAGAACTGTTTCACAGTACGCTGTATGAAAAAAGTTTGTTGTCGCTTGCTCTATACAGGCGTATATGTCCGAGGAACTGATTGAACGAATGCAACAATTCTGATCCTTTGATGATACAAACATAGGCCTCATGTCAATCAATAAGCACCTTAAAAATAACACGTAAAGTGATCCTATAATGGACTTATTTCAACGACCTTCTGAGCAGGTGCGATTCTGGCCTTCGTGCTCCCAGTTCTCTGGAAGTGATAATATGGGCACTTTCCTTTTTTCAGCGCATTTGCTCCTTTGCTTTTAGTAAGTCATCCTTCTCATTTTTAGATTCCCATTGTAATCCTGTAAAATCACTTTATCATAAAGAACTTCGGGGGCGTAATGACTAACAATGTTAACATCTCTTTATCCGTCTGTTTGTTTATTTCTCCTTAACTTTCCATTTTTCCGTTTCTTGTCATCTCTATTTCATCGTTTCACCATAGGTTGCACACGTTAACCATTTTCAACATGTATTACTTAATTATGTGCTGACGAAGTTACACAAAACACAGAATCACTGGACTTCGGAGGCCAATGCTGATCCTTGTGGAAGTGCAATCCTGGTATGAATATTTTGATTCATGTTAGTCTAAGACTGGTCCTGTTGGATCATCGGGGAGACTCTGTGGCCGCCCATATTTGGCTACACGATGGCAAAATTGCTAAACCACCTAAACATCGGTTAAATACCTGCTATACCTGCATCTATTTCGTTCATAAGAAATAATAACAAAGTTTAGGTCAAATTACTTCAGTGATACATTAGAATTTTTTGGCATATAGACGTTCTTTTTACTGAATTTAATCTTATAAAAGCCTTTCAGTGATATTCTGTCATTTCGATGGTAATGTTCCTTCAAGATCTCAATTTAAATAATAATTTCCGTTAGTTCCATTGCAGAGGCCTTGAATAAAAGCATGGTTAACCAGATGCACTACCGGAGCCTGTTTTGCCACCACTTTCCAAAATTTTCGATATACCTATAAGAGCTATATGACAGCCTTAATTTTATTGCTTTCTAGCTGTGTTTTGTTCTATAATCGTATGTCCAAATATCTAGAATGATATGAAAGACTTCTGACTCAAGAAGAGGATTGATTTTGCGTTCCACCCATACGAGGAGCCCGTGTTTACACTACACTAATGGAGATTCAGATCCCGTGTGGTGTCGAAGGTTCTGAAATCACTCAACACATATGTAACTTATCAATTTCTAGTTTACTTTGAGTGTAAAGATTTTTACCAAATAAAGTAACACATTTTGATATATTCCTCTATGATAAATGCTATACGACTAACTTATTGTTGTTAGGTATGTCTTTTCCGTGGCTGCCTCTGTAACAGGCGCCCCTGAATGGCTTGTTGTCTCGCCATAATTATTCGTATCTCGTCCTGTTATCACCTCTCCAATATCTTCGATGTCAGAGCTTTGTCAGCCTCCATTAGTGTTATCGTACCTTCTTTTCTGCGTAGTATATTGCAATGCAAAGATTTGATTTGAACTACTTATTTGTAGTTATTGAAAGAGGAGAAGAGTTAATGGACGGAATCTTCTAAGTTGCGAAAGAAATCTGTGCGAGAAAGGACAATCATTTTTTGGACGAAGTGATAGGTAGGGCAGTTCTCCCGTTTTATCATTATTCCAGTATACCACGTTTCATTCATTTCAGATATACATATCCACTCATCTCAAACAACTGAAGCCAGTACCTCGCTTGTTCGACTGGCTGTTCAGTGGGTGTTCGCAAAAGATAGTGGTTTCACATTTGCTACGAGATACTCTAGCTATTGATATTCTAGAAATTGTACATTCTAAGATGCAGTTGTATAATCTATATGACTGCAGAAGTTGCTAGTAATGACTATATCGTATTTCGAAAGTGTGCTGTGTACATTGTTGGGCGAATTTCGTACAAAATTTAATGAACGAATGGACAGTTATTTGCAAACAATTGTAAATCATCTAATTATAGATGACGCAAGAGCAGATATGCCTAAATAAATATTTTAAATAAAAGATTGTATCATATATCCGTATGCAGACATTAAAATCCCTCCCAAATGCCTTGTGGCAGTGACCAAGAGTGACGAAGTGGACAACATAACGGGAGAACAATGCTTTTGTCATACGTACGTTTGAAGTTGATTGTAGAACAGGCAAATATTTGCAGCAATCAAATGATTTCAATTGGCACGTGAGGCTTTCTTGAAATTTTACCTGCTAAAATCTTACCTGCATGAAAAAGCTTTGCTCAATCCCAGGCTCACTACCACTGCAGGTTACCATAGTGCCACAAAAATTATTCTCAAACTCTATGCTGTCCAAGGTAATTCGAAGCTTATTATTCACACGAAACTTGCTCAAATCCTTTACTGTGATTCTCAGGAGCTCCACTTGACTATGCTGTCCAATCAAATGCTTTTAGTAAATAATATTTTCGTGCAGTAAGAATAGATGATTTTGAATAGATGAAAAGACTCTAACGGCTCTCTTCTCAATAAGCTACTGCCCAAATTTCCAATTCACGGAAATCTTTTCAACCACTATCTAACCCAATAGATTTCTTGACCTCTTCACCGATATCATCTGTAAGGAGTCTGCCATAAACAACAAGAAACCTCCTCCTCGCCCATAACAGGGCACTTACGGCTACTGTATCATTACTTAACAACACATTGTTTCACATCTTTCCACAAAACTAACCGTAACGGCAACTGTCCTTATGGCAGCTCTTCATTTCGTCTCGCATTAGAAAGCAACATTTATATAATCTCAAACAGCGTAATTCTCAGGCTAAGAGGAAGCAGGTACTCTACGACTGTCACCCTACAGCAATCGTTTTACAAATGCGTTTCAGAAAGTGTATGCAGTTATCATTAAATAAAGCATCACTCCTCCTTATGTTTTCGTCAATCTTCTAAAAAGAGCATTAATTCAAGAAACGAAAGGTTTTACCGAGTGAAGGTCGTTCTTTCGAACTCATCTTATCTACAAATAGAAGGAAGCTGTCAAAGTGGTCATGCCGCTTACTTCGCAACTTTCGCTAAAACCGAACAGACGTCAGTCGCTAAACCGAACAGACGTCAGTAATATTGGCTATTTCACCACTGTCGCACCAAATGATCCGCAAAGTAGTTTTGCCCATAATCATATCTGAGAGAATGAAGTCAAGTAGGTATTGATGTTCGACGCGGCTTGACACGGAGTTCATCCCATAGCTTCTCAACATCTTTCGGCAATCAATAACGAATGCCCTAACCTGGCTATCCTCAAAATTCGAGGACACGTTCTCGATAAATGTTCTACGACGTTTTTGGAGATGAGATCCTCAAGAATCAATGAGTACTAGAACGCGCACAGAGGGCTATGTGGAAAAGATCAAATAAATCGATGAAGTGAATATAGTTTACTACTGTTTTTTTCAAAAAGGATTCTGACTAGTTATTACTTACTATGAGGAACAAGCTTTTGTCATCACCGCTGATTACCTGTTGTCCATTTTCTTGTCTGATAACATCTATCATAAGCAACTTTACAGCGATCACTGTCTGCTCCATACCCATCGGAGATATAACAATGCCTATCACGACAATCAAAGATTCAACCTCAGTCATAGAAACAGCCATGGCAATCAAGCTCAACATGATGCACAACCGAAATAGCAAGTAATCTGGAAAGTGGAGGCTATTTCGCGGATAATCAGATAGCAAAACAACGATGAGTGGCTTTAATTTGTCAACGATGTAACCTCTTACGACTAATTGAGTGAAAACTACGTCGTTAAGCTGCCTTCACAAAATAGTGTGTCCGCATTGACCACTGAATCAAAAGTGACATTAGCTTTGCCATTTCCATGCCTGCTCAAATTACTAATCAAATCTACACGACAGAGAATCATCTCATGAAATCATAAAGCTCTTGGCGTTGATAATTCTCTAAGGGATGCACCATGCATTCGTCTTCAAATCTTAACTTCGTTTGAGATCATTGAGCGCATACCTGGTCATTGCACAGACTCGCGGTGGCATTCCGTTGTGTCAAAATGCTGCTCATCCTCCAAGACAAGTTTGAGTCCAATCTGGCACCATGAAATCATATGTCAACGATTCAACTTCACAAATCAGGTAGTATCGCTCAGGTCCCATGCATCATGTAGAACGAGAAACAATAGAACGTGTAACGTCATTTCGTAACAGACAGTATGATTCATCTCATCATGCTTAACCGGCGAGGCCGATTCTCATTCCTGTGCGACTTGCTAACGATAGTTCAAGTAAATAAGCGAAAGTGCGACCGTTGATCCGAGGCGTTAGCCCAGTCCCGTCACAAACTCGTTGTGTCCTTCACCGCCAGCTCACGACGGAGCAAGACTGGGGCCGTGGGTCAATGGTCGTCAACGTGTTAATATGTCTTATAGCGAGCTTACGTCATGATACATGATTTTGTTTTGAAGAGTTCGACTTTTCTCTTGCTTAGTATCATTGATCATGACTTCATCTAGACGAATGCTCAATTTTCTCGTGATATTTTCTGCAATACTCATTTGGACAGTATTTTCTTGGGTGTAATAGCTCAGGTGGCATTACCTCATACAATAAACTTGAACATCCCTAGAAGATTATTACCATTCAATTTTTTCTTCTTCCACAACCTCTCAACTTTTCGAACCTTCTGGAGAGATTTCATAATAACCTGGCACTTTGAACATCTTGTGTTTTCTTGGTCAATATCAGTGGCCCCTCTCTCTGTATGCAAAATTCTTCTCAATCTTTCTTCTATCCGCTCCATTTAACCATAAGTGTATTGGGTTGTCTGATGATTTTTTTCGCATTTCGGTGCTTTTGTTGATCCAGTTGTCATTCATTCAAAAAATTAATTATTCAATAATGTGATACCGTCATGATCAGTGAACTGTTTTTTTTCCCGCACATATTGCTTCAAGGCGCAGATGAGTTGCTAATGTGATGGAGCAATATCAGGGCTGTACGATAGACGTGGTGTCGTGGTCACAATAGTCCCTTATTGTGGCGAGCCCATTCTGCCATCGAAAAAAGAGAAGAAAAATGGTGTGACGGTCAGTGCATGAGTTGTCCATCGAGATGTCAGTCTGAAATGGCGATTTTATTTGGATGGCAAGTGATGGTGCTACGGTCATAAGCAACTGCTTCCGAATTACTTGTCAGTTCCCAACATGCCTCAGCCTTTTAGGTTTTGAAATAGAAAGCCACCGAACAATACAATAGTGAGGAAAAAATTACGAGATAACTCAACATTAGGTTTTTTGCGGCAGAATTTTACGTAACTACATGGGAAGAAATCAATGTGATGCAATCTTTGCCACCTGAAGATCATACAGCTTCCAACAACTCTGAGTTTTGACAACCCACTGGTCCAATCCGTTTAGGGGACAGTAATCGAGTTCAGCAAAGCAAACTATGTCGTCGTCAATCTACTCGGTGAAGGAGGATTCGGCGCCATGTACAAGTAATCAGTATATATTCGTGGAATTCTAGGAAAGTGACTTAGCTCAATTTGTTCAGAGTTCATGATCAAAAAGATGCGAGAAAAGAGTACGCAATGAAAGTCGAGAAAAAATAAATCGAACAACGCCGGCATTCTAAACTGAAAATGGAAGTGAGTCGCTTTGCCATTGAGCAGTTTTTTCCACCACGGAAGTTTTCATCTTAGTTTTCATGAAAGAAAACACGAAGTTGGTTCGTCGAAAAACATCCAAACTGCTGGAGATAGCTAGCGAGCAGAATTAATTCTCAACATATACAAAAAATCGCGATAACCAATAGGTCAAGATCTTCAACACTCTTCCGACGACACCTATTTCCGTATTTTCTTTGCACTGGACGACCTCCGCTCTTTCGCTCCGCTTACCGTGAAGCCTGTAGATGCCATAGGGGTCACTCCGCGAGATTTTGTGTAGCTACGTCCTTTTTCTCGAGTGATTTAGTTTTCCCTCCATTTCGGAAGAGATTCCCTGCTTTCCTTACCTTGTGCACATTCGAAGATCTCCTATACACCTTACCGTGCTTTTGATTCATAGGAAAATCTTGTTATGAGAAAAGATACGCCCCTTCAACACTTTTGTGCCGTCAAAACTCTAGGTGTTCTCATAAATTATGCCCCTGGAGCAATAAACACAAATTTTACTAATTAAAAGCGTACCCAAGCCTGCTTCTTTTATTATTCTGGTGATTGTGACATGATCATAGTCAAAATCTTTGGCTAACACCTTGATAATCCAATTCGATTACTACTCAAAAGCCTCACTGACGATCTCCCGGTAAATTTGGCGCGAGACGTCCGGAGCGCGGCTAGTCCTTCAAGTTGGCGTATCCAGCGCGAAATTCTACAAAAAATCCAAAAGTTGTTTGCCTTAACACAAATTCTTGAGCCTTTGCACAATTGATGTTCCCAAAAGCGGTCTAAGCATCACGTTCAAATTCGTGCTTGTAAAGCAGCAAATTGCTTCGTTGAGCGGCCATGATGCGGTAAGTATAGAGGAATTTGGTACCAATAGGAAACTTGGAAAGTTCTGCACTAGGTCGCAGAAATGTTTTCAGGCTAATGGCTCACACTTTGAGTAGTGATATTGCTTTTTATCTCCGGATATTCATATAGTGAAAATGAAGTTTGGTTGCAGCACTCAAAGCACCACGTGAACTTTTCAAGGAGTTTTATGGAGGATGAATCTAAGGAAGAGAGTCCAATGCAAGAACTACTGTAATCTTCACGATAATTGTTATGCCCTCTTTAGCAACTTATCCGATCCGTATTGCAATGTGTTTTTTCACTGCGCAGATCCCAGTGCTTCTTGCATTCAAACTGTCTTTAACCCTCCTTTTGAACGTGGTAGAATACTGATAAGCGCGTCTCCTTGCATTCTTAAGAATAGCTTGGCTGATGCGCCCTGTATAGCAACTGTGATGACGGGCCACGTCTATAAATAAGTTATCTGGTATTCTACTAGTGACTGATAAGACTGAAATATCGAGTTCTGTCCACTCTCTCAGTTTTCAGGAAATTATGTTAACAAATTGTAGCTATTGCGATAAAGCTTGTCACATATCGGCGACAGGCGGTGACGTTCTAGGAATTTCTAACTAGGACTTTTTGAGAGCTTCCGTGAATTAGTCGTATCTAACAAATAAACCGTAGTGAAGACGTACTAATCAAGTACTCAACTATAACACTATTGGTGTTGCCTCCTATTCCAGATTGCAGTACTTAAACTCGTAGCGGGTCAACGAAAACAACCACATTTTACATCAATTATCGATCAAGGCAAAAAAAATACGTTCTTCTTTCTCGTCATGGAATTGGTCGGTAAAAGTCTTGCCGATCTGAAAGAATCACGTTCAAACAAAGTATGTCAGCTTACACTTATCGCTGTCATCGTAGATTTCGTATAGATGTTTTTGTCTCCCAGGTGTTCACAGTGCCTACTAGTATGGGTGCAGGCATACAATGTCTAGAGGCATGTGAAGATTTACACAAGTACGGTTTTATACATCGTGATTTGAAGCCGGCCAACTACGCATGTGGTTTAGGAGGCAAGAAAAGAGTGATAAGAGATTATATTCCACTACAGTGATGCAGGTAATAACAATACATAGGTTATCTGGTTTGTTTGTCAAAAGATTTTACAATCATCTCTTTGCTTTTTTGAGAATCAGTTTTCACTCAAGTGGTATCCTTGTCTAAAGTAACGCTCGTGGTAATTGTCCTCTGAATAAAACACGAAAAAGTAGCCGATCCGAAAGCATTGCATGAATTTCATCAATATTGGATAGACGAAACTATCAGGAACATTTTCCAAAACAACTAAATTTGATCCCTTGAAGATCGGTTGGCATTGTGAATATCGGAATCAAGAGTTTATTTGATAAATAATACAACCGTAAAATCGCTGCAGGACATCAAGCAAAATCATGAATTTTAAGAATTTCAATAGAAATTTCAGGTGTATATACTTGATTTTGAAATTGCAAGAAAAATCACAAATGTGAAAGGAGAGCTAAAAGCACCACGACAAAGCGCTCGATTCAAGGTATCTGTTTGAGTTGACCTTCAATCTCCGCCACTACAGAATCTGACCAAACGTTACGACCCCTATAACTCGATGTTTGTCTTTTATTTAAGAGAAGCAGCGAACTATTGCTTCATAAAGGTAAAGGCAATCAATGAAACATTTTGTATCATGTTTTGTGTTACTCTCCAAATCAACCGTATGTTTATGAGCTTTCTAAAATCACATGAAGAGTAGTATTGGGAAACTCACGCAATCTAAGAGTGTCAAGTAACGACAAATTGTTCATTTAAAAGTGATCAAAATCCCATTGAAATAATTTTTGCTCTGAGCAACAAAAAAAAAGCAAAAACTCATTGTTTGATAAAGAGGAGTAAAGCTAATAATATACATTTACAGTTTCAAAAAACTTTACGCTTTTGATTCATAATTTACCATATCTCACCAAACCATGTGAAATTTGACTCTTCAATTTAACGTTTTACCTATGATTTTGGAAACCACTGAACATCCTATTTATTAAGGGAACGATTTGATTCGCTTCCATGGCTTATCACAGAAATGTTGAGATGGGCCCGAAAGATGACTGTGAATCATGGTTTTACCTGATGCTGGATATAACTATCCCAGGAGGTTTATTCTTTGACAGAGTTCTTGAAATTCATAAATCTTTATCATACTTAATGAAAGAGATTGTAGCAAAGAAATATGAGTCAAACAATAACTAAGAATTCATCAGAAACAGTTGAGTAGCACCTAGGAAGTGCTTGGGAAAATTATGGACATACATGGCAAAGCATCCACTATGCATCAGCTATCTGAATAAATTTTCTGTTTTACTGCTTTTCATCAGTGGATTGATGTCCTGACTATTTGGGAACGAAGTGCTACAAAACGTGGCATGACGGCGGCGAAGAGTCTCATTCAGTTAGTGTAATTGATGCTTTCGCTCCTCTCCGCAAACTTTTATCCAAGTTCACCGCAATGGAACTTACGGAAATTACTAGATAATTTGAGATTTTGAAGGAACATTACCATCAAAGTAATAGAATATCACTAAAAGACTTCTACAAGAATAAATTCAGTAAAAAGGACGCCCATATTCGAAAAAATTTAATGTATCACTGAGTGTAATTTGATCTAAACTTTGTTATTATTGCTTATAAATAAAAGAGATGCAAGTATAGCAAGTGTTTAGCCAATGTTTAGGTGGTTTAGCAATTTTGCCACCCTATAGTCAAATATGAGCGGCCACAGAGTCTCCTCAATGGCTCAACAGGACCAGTCTTAGACTAACATGAATCAAAGATATTCATACCAGGATTGCACTTCCACAAGGATCAGCAGCAACATTTTTGGCCTCCGAAGTCCAGTGATTCTGTGTTTTGTGTAACTTCGTCAGCACATAATTAAGTAATACATTTTAAAAATGGTTAACGTGTACAACCTATGGTGAAACGATGAAATATACTAACTAAACTGGAAACATGGTGTTTTTACATTTTATGAGTGACTGTAGTTTTATGGGGAGCGAAGTCAGCAGGAGGCGACATCAAGGACCCGTATGACTGGGAGAAAACCGTCTAACGTACTGTTACCACAACTGTAAAGGCGCCGTAAATGCCGAGCCATAGAAACAATTTTGAATACTTCAAAGCCTAACTGACTCACCAAATTGTTTTTGGATAACCTTGTATTTATGTGGTTTTTCCTTACTCAATATTTCTCTCATTTCCCTAACTGCTATTAGAGCGTGTTATCTTTAGATCCAGTTACGCTGACAACTACTGGATGCTTTTAATCAAAATAAATTTTTTATTTAACTGCCTTAATAGCACTATTATAATATTGTAATTACGTAAGCGAGGATGCTGAGTGATATGCAAACATTCGATATCAGAAGGAAGTTGAACCCATGTTTCACCCTATATGGCCTTATGTTACCATCACTTCACTGAGTTTTTTGTTCTCCTCCTGTTTAACATTTCTAATAAGTTCCGGATCAGCCTCGATAGCTCAGTTGGGAGAGCGTTAGACTGAAGATCTAAAGGTCACCAGTTCGATCCTGGTTCGGGGCACTCGTTTTGCATCACAGAGGATGCACCACTTCATGTTCCTTGCGTATGTTTTAGCACGTAGCCCAGGGAACAAACACATCTCATAAATCAGGATACAATAGGAGATTCAAAGATGAAAGAATAAATAGAGGATGAAGCATTTGAGACTAGTCAATTGGCGTTGTGTGTGCCATCAGTGGACCTTACTGAACTCGTTATAAATGATTAAATGATCACCATGGCCTCACTACATATGGGCATTAGACTCGCACGTAGCTGAAAAATAGTTCTATTTAGCCAGCCTTTCGCAACATCGTCGTTACTAAAATCGCGTTAATTGGAGTCGTTGATCTACACATAGATGGTCGTTTGCATTGGAGTGCACAAATCGAATGGTAACCGAGCGGCAAAAATACCATGTGAGCGAGTGCTTGCTAAATGTGGTTGAATAATTCTGACGTTCTAGTGCAGTGTGACAAACTGATCAAGTGATGACAGCCCGAGTCAAAACAGTAGAATCCGGGAGTGGCTTCACTTGAACCACGATTTCTGATCACACATTTGGTAAGGTGCCTTTAACTGGTTCCGGAGAAAAAACAGTCACCGATGGCCTCCAATGTTTGTAGTAATAGAGAATTTCAGCTTTCAAATGTGAAAATAGGATCTAATTATTTTGTTGATAGCCATAACAACGAGTGAACGTTAAAATCTAGTTATTCAGGTATTAATAATGTGTATCTCACGGGTAACACCTGCGCTGCGGATATCATTTTCAGCCGTAAACCCAAGAAATCTAAACTTTAATGTTTTTCATGCGCTGTTCAGCAAGCGCTGTAAAGTTTCAAATATCAGATGTTCGATTTTCTTGTTATCTTTAATTTCTTCCAACCTAATCTCAAGATAAGTCAAATCAGCTCTCGTCAAAGTTCAGCTTCTCATGTAACTTGTCAGTGATGGACTTCGACTGCTACGCATGGAATCGAACACATTTACATAACTAACAAGAAACATTTTTTTTTGATGAAAGCTCTGCGCCTGACACTGAAACGCCAACAAATAAGATTGTGTGACAAGCTCGTAGAAACCTGAGGATCCGGCGAATCATATTTCGCTTTAAAGATTACTGTTAAACTGCGAGACATGCATAACACATTTTTGGATCGAAGCACCAATTTAGAAACCGCCAGTCGAAAATGGCGCCGTCCGCAAAGGAATATAGTGTCCATGAGTACCATAAAACAAAAGGCTTGACTATACATTGTGCGTTGGCTGCACGTTCGACAACGGTCTTCGAGTCTCATATTTCGAGCAGCACTACAGCTACCTGCATCCATCACTTCTAAAATAGAGATGATCAACTCACATTTAGACTTATGTGAAGCTGTTGAAAATAACCTTAAAAGCTGATATGATTCTAGTTAAACACAATTAACTATGTCTTCACGCAAAAGACGTCATCATTTGAAAAGAAAAGCGGTTAAAAGTGTTAAAGGGAACTCCTAAGAGCTTATGAAAATCACAAAAGTTAAGAACTTTCCAGTCCACCCAGACAACTAGTGTCTTACTTGATCTCTTCTTAACACTCATGACATCCCATAATTTTTTATCCGAAATGCTGTGTTGTAAAACCACACTGGGACTATCGCACAACGGGCGACTAAATTCATCTTCAGTAATATCCGCTTTCCCCAGATCACAACATTCATCAAAACTTTCTTCATATGTATAACTTACTGCTACGACATTCAGCCAGCTAATTAAAATTATTGTAAAATCCATTGTCTAGAGCTCTGACCTACACAGAGCATGATGAAGAGCGGAATAGTCATCCTAATTTTCCCCGTTGCCTACTAAGCGGAACCGACAAAATATATTCATTTTGGTTGTTGTAATTGTTGAATATCCAATTTTTTCGAGTAAAAATCATAAAAATTTCAGCAATCTCTGTTGGCATATGCTTTTTGAGTGAAATTTTCAGCAGAATTTTTCGTTTCTAAGAAACGATGGGCGAAGTATAGAATAGGAAATACTAGGATTTATTACAGCTTCCTAAACCCATTCAATGCCATACTAATATTAGTCCTTTCATTTCATATTAGGTAATTTGGCATCACCAGATATCTCAATGTATGAGGCTCAACTTCTCAAAAACACCGACATCTCCATGTTTGAAAAATATGGAAAAAGTACAAAATGTCAGATGAAAGATTTAAATGTGAAATTTGCCTATGAAGCATTTTTCATTTTAAAATGTTAGTTATATGAAAAATACTGAGTGATATGCAAAAATCTGATGCTCAGGTAGGAGATGAGCACAGGTTTTACGTCTTCCGGGGTGTGTGAAACGACTACACCACTGAGGCCATCGACCAGTTATTACTCCTAGTGCAATACAAGGTTACGAAATGGGAGGTATAGTGGATATTTTCTTCTATACCTAAATAGCGGACAATTTTAGCACTCGAGTGGAGAAGAGGCTCATCGTTTCTCTTACCATTGCTTTGTTGTGTTACTTGTTGATTAAGCCAATGGCTTAAAGATGGTAACCTTAAATGGAGATGGAAACGTTAAAACATTAACTAAATAAATTCATTGCTATTAACCTCATGTTCCTGATTCAATCAATAACAAATATACGATGGACTAGTGATGTCATAGTTGAAGGAGTGTCGGTTTACAAATTACTCGTTTATGAGTAGGAAAAAAATGCCTAGTATTGTTTGATGCGCAGAAACTGTTTCAGAAACAATAATACTGTTCACAGAAGCGGCAACAAAAATGTTGCACTAACCGGGAGTCGAACCCGGGTCTATACCTTGGGAGGGTACAATGATACCTCTACACCATTGGTGCTCATTTAAGAATTGCACGTTTTCTTCACATTTGCGGAACATATTTCCAGTACTGATAGAAATAGTATCCCTTGTAATGGGATATTATGTCGAACTACTTAGATAACAGGTTCGATTGCTCAGATAGATCACTTCTAGCAACTACAATAATACGCAACTTTTGATTTTTGATTTTTAAACCACAATAATGCGTGACTCTTATTTTTAGCAACTTCTGAATTTTCAATTGCTCAGTTTGCTGTAGAATCGTTATGAGAAAAATTTCAAATATGATCGTCGAACACCCCAAAATAAAGCTATTCTATCTTAACTAAATTATGTCGAACTACTCAGGTAGCAGTTTGAGTAGTCGGCTAGACCACTGCTAGGGAACCACAATAATATGAGTTTTGATTTTAGTAAGTATTAATTTTTGATTATCAACCACCATAACGGGTCACTTTTAGTTTTGGTGAATTTTGAGTTTTAATAGCTCAGTTTGCTGTAGAATCTTCACAAGACTGTTTCAGAATTTGATTTTCAAACACCCTAAAATAGAGCTACTTGATCTTTTGCAGACAGCAGTTATAATCGTTACGCTTAGCGCTATTCGTAAGAACAATGCGATTTCTGTGATTAAATCGAAGAATGTTCTTTTCAATTCGAAATCATTGCTAGGCCTTCGCCATTCTTTGATGGCACCACGTTTTTACATACACCGCACCATGTATACTCTACATATAAAACTCTTGCGTGTAATGAGAATTTATTTGCTCACTATACAGTTGTGCTGCTGTTAGCGTTAAGTCAATTGTGAAGAAGTTCTATGAAGCATATTACACTATAAAGATTTTGATTTTCCAATTTTTTATTTAGTACGATATCGAAAAGTGTAAAATAGGGATTGAGAATTAGAAAGCTATAAAAGTCTCCAAAAAGTGACGCTGCCCACTGCATGCGGTGTCAGTTCGCCGATAACTTCCAACAACTTTTCAATGTTAAGATGCATGGGCGATGCTTGCAGTATAGAAAAAACTTTCCTAGAAGGCTCCTCAATGAAATTCGATTTTTAAGACATTAAAATGATCGAAATTTCTAGTGTTTTTACAGCATTTTTCGCAGTATTACGATATTTCATATATAATTAAGAGAACTGAGTGGTGAGCAAAAATACGTATGGATGGAAACGGCCCTGGTATAGATGAAACGCGGGTCCGACTCCCGTTTGAGGTTTATTTTTGCTCACCATTCAATTCTCTTAGATATGTATAAAGCATTAAAGTGTCCCAAAAGCCGAAACTTCGCTGTAAGGATTATCGGTACACCCGCCTTGAAGTTCGGATGATAAGCTAATTACTTTGAAGGTCGAACGTAGCATTCTCTTCGTTGTTACAGCGCTCTAAGGACTTTCTGGAAACAATGCTAAATGTTAAAACTGACTTTAACAAGCTATCAAATGACTACTGAATGTCCCACTAAAAAATCACTGTCTGCGAAGAATACTGCTAAAAGAACAGATTAGCACGCACGTGACGGAAGGTTAGCCATTGATCCATGTTTGTATTTGAAAGCACCCGTTCTTGGAAAAACATCGCATGAACAGCGATTCAGTAGGCGTTTGTTAACTAGATGCCTTATATTGAGGAGTGAGTGGTGTCACGGGTGGTGTAGTGGAATCACGCGCTTCCGGTACGGCCAAGGGGGTCCTTCACGCTCCAGGTTTTCGTTGAGCGCCATATCTTTGTTCTAGGTTTTTTGTGAACAATTCGGACTAATGGGTCGGTAACCTTGCCCTAGAGCGCTTGATATTTCGAGAAATCCGGTCGCTAACGGCTCGCGTTCATCGTTTGTCGTTGAAGCGCATCACGTGTCCGGCTCACTTTATTTTCAATAAGGATTCAAAATGTCTTGAGCTGCTAGGTCTAGTGGTATACAGGCGGTTGTTTCGTCCTATTGGGAGTCATCAATGCCACCCTCCCTCGGTTCGGTGAGGTTAAATGATCCTCGATAAAGAAATCGACGCCGAATACTAAATCACCCCAAGTCAGGTCATGTACTTATCCGATCTGTGGCGACCGCCAGTCGAGTACATAGCTGTTATAGTGAATCATACCTTTTCTATAGAGCCCTCAATTTCAACGCCTGGTATGTAAAACGGCCTCTTTGATCTTCGATCGCTGATGTTGCTCGGAACTTCGGATCCTTTCTCTTATTTGTGAAATACGAGATACTCCTAGTATCGACCTTTCGACTGCACGTTCAATAACGCCAAGTGATCTTTTGTTCTGCTTATGCAGTGAACAGCTTTACCGTTAAAGCAGGGATAGCTGTCGAGTCGAAAAGGTGGGTACGGAGTCGGATGCTCCTTGTTCTCTTCACTACATCCTCACGCTCTAAAACGTTCCTCAAGCCGCTCGTTTCCTCCTGCTCAACTCTGGAGGTGAGGTCGTTTATTGTATTGATCTTACGACCTAAATATACGTAAATGGAGCATGCGGAGAAGTTCGTTTCATTGAGCGTGAATGGGGCATTCAAAACTCATCCGTTCCTCATGAACATCGCTTTCGTTGAATTTAGTTGAAGGCTAATCTTTTCAAAGTCGTTGTCGAAATTTGTCAACATCCGTTGCGCTTAGCTGATGCTTGGTGTTATGAGAACAAAATTATCAGATAACAGAAGATGATTCAAATGCCGACCATCATTTTTCACTCCAATACCGTCCCATCCTATTGTTCGCATGACGTTTTTGAAAGTGGCAGTAAATAATTATGACGAAACTGTATCGCTTTGTCGAATCCCTCTCCTTACGTCGATGGCAATGTTGTTGCAGAACAGCGATATTTTGGTTGTGAAATCTTTATATTAGCTCATCAAGGATCGTTATGTATCGACAAGGGATACACTGGTTCTCCAGAACCTCTATAACCGCTTCTGTTTCCAATGAATCAGCTTTTTTCGCAGTGTCATGATGTTACATGTATAACATAAAGAACTGAGTGGTGAGCAAAAGCTCCGCCTCAGGCGAGAATCGAACAGGCGTTTCATCCTATCAGGGACACGCGCTCTACCACTAAACCACCGAGGCACATTTGCCTGTCCACTCACTCAAAGACTTTCTAGAAATCGATCAAGGTGGGACAGAGCGGTACTTTACACTCTCATGAAACATCGCTGAGTCTTGTGCTTGTGTGAATTAAGTCTATGGTACTGATTCCTTTTCAAAACCCTGCTTGTTCTCATGGCTGTCCTTCGTCCTATGTTCTGCTAATCCTGTTTAGGATGACTCGAGTGAAGAGTTTATAAGCAACGGGCAGCAAGCAGATTGGTCGATAATTGCTTTTGTCGTGAAGTTCTTCTTATACGAACAAGAGCTCAATCTTACTCGTTTTCCATTGATTTTGAACCTTGCATTCTGACAGGTAGCGAGTGAAGAGCCGAGCAAGGGTGCTAGTGAGAACTGGTGGTAGGTTCCTCAAATGTTCTGGTCTAGTCCTGTCTAAACCAGGTGTTTCTCTATTCTCCAACGGCCATATTACGAAGCTGTAAGTGGCCCGTCAGAGCGTTGGATTGCAAGTATCTTGGTTTTGGAGTTGGCGAAGCTTCGCTGGGCTTTGCGAGTGCTCTTTCTATTTTCTGCACCTTCTGCCATGCTTGCTGCTCGTCTCTTTTGGAACTTCTCTTATCGGTTCTCTGCAGCGCTTCGCAAGTTCGAACGTGGGAATTCGGTTGCCTGTGGGTTGTGTAGCTTCACGTGGACGTATCAGCTCGAGTGTTCGTAGATACAAGCATCTCTTCGCGACTTTAGGACTTTCGACTATCATAACGTTAGCGTGAAGAGATATAACGAGCCGCTCGTGTTCATCGTCAATGCTATCGACATCGGTACCTTCCCCAGTGCAGATTAATGATCTGAATACATATTGTACCTTTATTTCGAGTGTTTTATCAAGACCGCGCTCAAATTTCTGTTGATCTCTTTACTACTATTTCAGCCAACATGTCATGTGATCTGGTAATAGGCTCTTGTACATTCCGATACACGTGTTTCGACCTTACAGTCTCGCTAGTCTGGCAGAATCCGTCATCTTTCAATCTTTTTAGGCAATCCTCTCGGGAGCCCTACTCTCCCTACAAGGAGGTGCCGAAGACGAGCGCTTTACACTGTCAGTCAAGTGAATTTATCACCGATCTTGCATCGTTGTACGCTCGATTGCCCTTAGGCTTGGCTCGACATGTTGGCTCAAATAATAATGGAGAGATCTATTGAAATTTGAGCTAATGCAATATGACAAAATGCCTAACATGTTAATGCAGTGTTAGTCAATGCTTCTCTAACACCTCATTACCATTGTTATTTCTTGAAATTTCATTCCTTGTTCAGAGGATCACTGCTCAATTGACATTGAAGTTGTGATTGCAACTATATTTATATCTAATAGCTCAAAGCAACTCTTACTTTTGAATGCTCTTGGCTTTTGTAACTCTTGCAAACGAAAAAGCGACAAAAATTGGCAATAAATTGATATCTGGCTTTTCTCTAAGTGCAGATTCACTATTGAGCCAGCTCCACAATGATGTTATGAGACCAATTTAGTCGGCTAGCACTGCAATGCGTTTCGTTTTCTTCAAAGCAAACTGATTCGAGTTGACGCTTTAGAGTCGTCCGTCATCGTTGTAGTCTTTGTCTTTGTTCTCGTTTGACTCTCATCTTTTGTGAAGGAGCATTGCAATGGGAAGATCACGCTCCAGTGTTCGTTTGATACAGGATGGTTGTTGTTGGCAGTAGCTTTCTAATGATAATACTCGTTTTCCACTGAGCAGATCATCCTGCAGTAGAGTGTAATTATTGGCTCGCAAAAACTTCATAACCTATTTGATTTGAACGAGACTGAAGGCGAGGACTATAAAGAGGACGAACGAATGTAGAGCAGTGGATCAAATCAATCGACTCTGAGCAAATCAAACTCGTAGGCGAATAAAATGGTTTAAGAGCTCCGTGAAGTCGGCTGTTCATCTAAGAATAGATGATCGACAAAAACTGAAATATATGGGACAGCTTTGATCTGAATAGGTTGACGTCACCATAGAAGATCCCCTGAGATTTTTTCCATAAGAGACAAAAATATAACTAATGATGTAGAGTGGTGTGGCAAATTTTCGCGTCAAGGGGGGCTCGAACCCATACCTCACTCTATACGCGAGCGCGTGCGTCAACCCGTTGCACTACTAATGCCCGTTTTGCCCACCACTCTTTCTACGTCACAACGCGTTATCTGTCAACAGCCAACCGTCCACGGCCTGGCTTGGGCAGCTATTATCGGCAGTGAACCCACTTATGCTGACAGATATTGGGTTTCAATAATTACGCAATGCTTACTGCTATCAAACAATCATTGAAACTTTAGAAAGCTAGACAACTGCGTTTTTCCTGAGGGCTCGAAACAGGGTACGGATAACGGAGAAATGCCGGAAGACACACGATTTTCTGTAACGATTTTCAAAGCCTTTATAGGACTGTTTTCTGAAAACCATACGTACGTTTCGACTGTGTTGTTCGCTTCATCATTGGCCCACCACCTCACACTGAGCCCTACTTTATACCAGTGGTGTGGAGAGGTTGTGGCGATAAAACGTTATACTGTATATCACCATTTCTTAAATCTATGGATTACGGTTGGCAGTAAATAAGTAGAAGTCCAGTCCATTAACTGTTTTTAAACCTCGCTGTATATAGTCTATAAGAATGTTCAAGGCATTTGCGAGGTTGCTGCGTGAGAGCCGTACAGGCGAGGGTCTTTTTCAAGAAGCATATGCATCATTGGAATCAGAGAGATTTGAACTATCGAATGGCTACTCAAAGTGTGAGGGAAAAGCTTTGCTCAGCTAGAAATATTTGAATAAGGAACGCAATTTTATTCATGCTTGCTAGAGCTAAATGTTGAAGCCATGGTGAAAACAAATTACATCTTTGAAATGTTTGGGATTTTTGCTGTTAGATCAAAACTATATCAAAAGATCGACTGTTTTTGAAACCCCCAAAAAAACATTCAATATAATTCCAAAAAAAGAATGATTTAAGCTCAAAAAAGGGGTTGGTAAGCCCAGGGTCATACACCGGTGTTTCGGAGGTTCGTCCTCCTCATCAGTGACCCCCGCCACATTCAGCCCTGCATTGAAGCAAGGAGGGTGGCGTATGTGGTGATGGCACAGTGTACTATGACACTGTACCATCACCACCTCTCAGTCGATAGATTTTTGCTGTTAGATCAAAATATATCAAAAGATCGACTGTTTTGAAACCCCCAAAAAAACATTCAATATAATTCCAAAAAAAGAATGATTTAAGCTCAAAAAAAGGGGTGTAACCAGTCACACCGTGTCGGAGGCGTCCTCCTCATCAGTGACCCCCGCCCCAATTCAGCCTGATTGAGCCGGGGGTGGCGATGGGGAGGCCAGTGTACTAGACACCTTTTTGAGCTTAAATCATTCTTTTTTTGGAATTATATTGAATGTTTTTTGGGGGTTTCAAAAACAGTCGATCTTTTGATATAGTTTTGATCTAACAGCAAAAATCTATCGACTGAGAGGTGGTGATGGTACAGTGTCATAGTACACTGTGCCATCACCACATACGCCACCCTCCTTGCTTCAATGCAGGGCTGAATGTGGGGCGGGGGTCACTGATGAGGAGGACGAACCTCCGAAACACCGGTGTATGACCCTGGGCTTACCAACCCCTTTTTTGAGCTTAAATCATTCTTTTTTTGGAATTATATTGAATGTTTGGGATTGTGCTATTAGGAAATGTTAACACTGAAGAAAAAGCAAAAAGAAGTGTTTTCTCAAGGAATCATAAAGAGGTGACGTAAGAGAAGATATTCAAAATTTGAAAAAACACCCAGTCTTTTTTTGGTTTCGTTGGCTACAGCGCTTAAGAGGCTTTGTCAGAAAACAAATTTATCTTAGAAATCTTCGAATTCGATTTACGACTGCCATACTAAGCAGTCTAACTAAATGCTTTGCTAGCAAAAATGTATGAATGCAAATTATAATTTGGTTTCGCTGTTCCTACTCAATATTCAAGCGTTTCGAAATAAAATGCACCACGAAATTGTTTCTCATTACACTATCGAATGACTACTAAGACTATGAGAACAACTAGAAAATGGATTTTTCTCAAGGACCGAAGCAGGACACGGATAACGGAAAGTCATCACCTGCCACCTGTCACCTGTCGTCCCGTTGATCGTCGAGTGACTCGAGCGGGTACCAGCAACTCTTCCATTTTTCCCTATCGCGTGCAAGAGTAGCCCAGTGGGTCCTCCTTGCTCTAGGAATTCGCTGAGCATCATATCTTTCTTCCATCGCTTTCGTGAAGAAATCGGACCAACGGGTCAGTGGTCTTCCTTTAGAGCGCTTGACGTCCCGAGGAATCCAGTCGGTAACGGCTCTCGTCCATCGGTTGTCGTTGAAGCGCATCACGTGTCCGGCCCACCTTATTTTCGATATCCTGGCGTGTAGAACGGCGTCTCTGATTTTCGATCGTTGACGTAGGTCGGAAGTTCGGATCCTTTGTCTCATTTGCGAAATACGAGATACTCCTAGCATCGACCTTTCGACTGCGCGTTCGATAACGGCAAGTGATCTTTCATCCTGCTTACGTAGCGACCAGGTTTCTGCTGCATACGTTAGGGCAGGGATAATTGTCGAGTCGAAAAGGTGGGCACGGAGTCGGATGTTCTTTGTCCTCTTCACTACATCTTCGATGCTCTTAAACGTTCCCCAAGCCGCTCGTTTCCTCCTGCTCAACTCTGGGGCTAGGTCGTTCATCATGTTGATTTCACGACCTAGATAGATGTAACTGGAGCATTCGGAAATTGTCGTTCCGTTGAGCGTGAATGGGGCATTAGAAACCCATCCGTTCCTCATGAACATTGTTTTCGTTAGATTCAGTTGAAGACCGATCTTTCCACAGGCGTTATCGAAATCAGTCAACATTCGTTCCGCTTGGCTGATGTTTGGTGTTATGAGAACGATATCGTCAGCAAAGCGAAGATGGTTTAATTGTCGACCGTCAATTTTCACTCCCATTTCGTCCCATTCTAATGTTCGCATGACGTTTTGTAGGGTGGCAGTGAATAGTTTTGGCGATATTGTATCGCCTTGTCGAACCCCTCTTCTTACGTCAATGGTGATATTGTTGTAGAATGGAGATATTCTGGTCGTGAAATCTTTATAAAGCTCACGAAGGATCATTATGTACCGAGTAGGGACGCCCTGGTTATCCAGAGCCTCTATAACCGCTTCTGTTTCCACTGAATCAAAGGCTTTCTTCAGATCGATAAAAGTGAGACAGAGTGGTTGTTTGTACTCTCGCGAAACTTCAATGAGTCTTGTGATCGTGTGGATGTGGTCCATGGTACTAAATCCTTTTCTGAACCCTGCTTGTTCGCATGGCTGTCCTTCGTCCAGTGTTCTGTCAATCCTGTTCAGGATGACTCGAGTAAAGAGTTTATAGACAACGGACAGCAAGCAGATTGGGCGATAATTGCCTATGTCGTGAAGGTCTCCCTTTTTGAACAACAATACGGTCTTGCTGGTTTTCCATTGAATAGGGACCTTGCATTCTGACAGGTAGCGAGTGAAGAGCCGAGCCAGGGTGTTGATGAGAACTGGCGGCAGGTTCTTCAGGTGTTCTGGTCTAATCCTGTCTGGACCGGGTGTTGTTCTGTTTTTCACCGACGATATAGCATGTCGGATTTCGGAAGGAAGGACCGGTGGAACGACATATTCGTCCTCTTTCAATTTATATGACGGTAAGAGAACATGGCTAGCGAAGAGATCCGAGTAGTACTGGTGGATGATTTTCTCCATAGCCCTTCTGGAAGCTGTAAGTGTCCCGTCAGGGTATCGGAGTGCAATCATCTTGGTCTTATAGTTGGCGAAGCCTCGCTGGGCTTTGCGAATGCTCTTCCCAGCTTCTGCAGCTTCTGCCATAACTGCTGCTCTTCTCTCTTTAAGGTCTTCTTTTATCGCTTCTCTGCATCGTTTCGCAAGTTCGGACGTAAGGTTTCGGTTGCCTGCGGCTCGTGCGATTCCACGTTGACGTATCAGCTCGAGTGTCTGCGGAGACAAGCGTCTCTTCGTGACCTTAGGACTTTCGGCTTTTTTAGCGCCAACGTGAAGATATTCAACGAGTCGATCGTATTCTTCGTCGATGTTGTCGACAACGGTATCTTCCCAAGAGCCGACTAATGATTTGAATACATCCCAGTTTATGGTAGTTCTGGGACTTCGTTGTTTGAATTTAGCGGCTTTCTCTCCTCTCCTCGAAAATCGGAACGTTGCGCGAAGGAGGCGATGGTCTGATCCCGTGTAGAACTTAGGAACAACAGCGACGTCGGTCAGGCAAAACCTTCGATTTACTATGATGTGATCTATTTCGTTATGGTACTCTCCATTGGGAGACTCCCACGTCCATCGCTGAGAGAGAGGCTTTTGGAATTGCGAGTTACCATGGATGGTTTGGGTCGTCATGATAAACTCAGATAGCCTCTCACCCTGTTCATTCCATTCTAGTCCGTGGGTCCCTATGTGACGTTCTTCAGACGTTCTTCTAGGTCCAATTTTTGCGTTAAAATCTCCGACAATGACCTTGAAGAATGTATGATCTTCTCTGAAGAATTTTTCGAGGTCCATATAGAACGCTTCGACTTCGTCTTCGTCATAGCTTGATGTTGGTGCGTAAGCAACGAAGATGGTCAAAGCCGGCATAGAACCACATCGTTTCAACCGTAATCGTCCGATGCGGGTTGTTAGTTGTTCGAACGAATCAATGTTCACGGTCAAATTCGATTTGACGAGGACGCCAACGCCACCGACACCTCTGCGATCGCATGTTCCAAGGAACAGTTCTTCTCCGGTGTCATAGACAGCGTGAAAAGGATGGCGCCTTCTCGTCTCAGCCAGGCCATGACGTCGTACCTTATTCTTCTTGCTTGAATCACAGATCTTCTACAGCGGATTGTGAGCAAGGGTTCTTGCATTGTAGGTACAGATCGTCATTTTAGTCCGTTTCGATCTTGGCAGCCTAGTTCGGCCCTGAGATTTTAGCAGCCTCTCCGTACTCGTCCTACCTGGCGCTGCCGTACCAGGGGCTCTTTCGGGGTCAGGGGAATGAGGCCCATATTTGTTACTGTTTTTGGCATTTTGATACCCAACGTGTAGCTTGCCAGGCTCTAAACGTGGGGGCTGGGTACTCACGAGTAGCTTGCCAGTCTCTCTCGGAGGAGCGGGAGGAGCTTATTTGTTGGAGGCGACTCCTAACCGCCTCCCATGTACTTCCCAGCCGCTTGATTGCAGGCTTTTGGCCGACTTGACTCGTAGAAATAGAGTTTTTGTCAAGTCGGCACTGCAGAAGCAGGGAGCTCGTCCCCTGAATCCACCTGCGTCTCTGGGAAGCACACGGTCGCTTTTGGTTCGCGTTTTATTCCCCTATCCACCACCTGGGGACGCGCCACGTGCCCTCGCGACTAACCGGGCGGGATCCCTCAAAGAGGGAGGTCCGTGGAACGGAAGAGTACTGAGCCAAAAAATGGTTTTTAGCAAAGAGACCGAACAAGATGGAGGAAGCGGAAAGTGTTCTGTCTTTAGAGGAAAAAGTGTTTCGGCAATGCTTCTGTAAGAGTTAAAAAAGAATTTAAAACTTGTATGTTATGTTTTGAAAAAAAAGATTTATATTGCGCTGAATCAGCATAACAAAATTCGTTTATCTTCAAATTTTTCTCGCTAAACCAAAGAATTTTCTCCAAACTATTGACGCAAGTTGGTAAACCGAATCTTAAGCGGTTGCAGTTGTGATTTAGGTTTCAAAACCCAACTTCCTAGTGCGTGTAACAGCCAAAAGAAGATGGATTTCTCAAAAATTAGCATCTCCATACAGCTCAGTGGTTAACTTTGATAGCTAAATCAAAAGGATTTCAATAGGTGTTTCTTTCTTCCTGCCGCTCAAAAATCGCAACCACAAAGTTGTTCGCCATTGACATTTCTCGTGACCAAAAAAACTTGGTTCAGACTTTATAACAAATCGATAGAAAGAAATATCAAGGATTCCGATTGGCTTTAGTTTCCGAAAAGAACTTTCATTGTGCTGTGACAGCTCAAGGATTTTTACGCTTTGCGCAGCGTGGGCACGGCTTCGAGCCACTACACTTTGCGGCATGGGATAAGATTTCGCCATATCGACGCCAATCTAACACCCTTCCATCCCGTGTGTGAATAAGGATTTCGCAACAACGACACCGTCCTCTGCCACATCGAATGCCTTTCAATTGTTCTCTCCTGGATTTATCGAAATCCTCAACATGAGCCTGTGGCTACACCAAAACACTGATAAAGACACATTTATGTTTCTACAAAAACATGGCGTGTACGGGCAAATAAGGTCATGAATGAAGTTTGGGCACTTTCTAGCTATTGCAACATTATGTTTGAATTTTGCAAAAGCCTTAAGGGTTGTAGCAAGGAATATAAAATATCATTTTCACCACTCAGTTCCTTTTTTGCCTTGGCTGAGCGCGGTATCATAAAACCGCGTAAGTCAGAAAAAGATCGCACTTAACGCCCCAATAACGGTGGTTTTTACCTGTCACTTTAACGTCACAAGCTTGGTTTATGGTAAATATGAGTGTGAAGCTTTCACGTTAAAGTGCTTTTATCGCCACAGAAAAGGGGAGTATATCACAGAGGCAAGGTTTTATGAAGGAATTTTCAGTTAGATACGAACAGTCACGGTTCAAAAACGCTCCACGTTCTCATGAGTAATTACACATCCTGCGGAAAGAAAATCATTTCCCATGTTGTCGATTTCTTTCCCTATTCTATCCATGTATTGTTGCTATTCATAGCTCAAGAAATGGTGTTATGGCTGCGAGTAGCTATTGCGAGAAGGCTCGAAGTAGTCAAACCAAACAAAAACATAAAGTCTTGCTTTCAGTTCTATCAGCTTGATGTCTGATGGACTGCACTGCTGAGCTTCGTCAGGCACTATATAGAAATTTTGGTTTTGAGAAAAAATATTGCATGAAAGGTATAGGACTATTAAGAAGGAATTATTCAGGCACATTCTAAAAAGAACACAGAGTCCAATGATCTCAAAATTCCCTGCTTATCAATATATATGCGTGTGTTAGTTAGACAGCAGCGAATTCCGTAATATTTTCGCAATTTTCTTAGCGGAATGTGATGGTGCACATCGGAAATGCAATTTCAAGTAAATTGACATCGCAAGAAAACTCGGATTCCCCGCTCTGATGGATGGCGCCAGATTAGTTTGCGGAGAGCGGCCTAGCGCGGTCTCCAGGTGGCGACAAGGGAATTAGACAGAACCACAAGCGACCGTGTGCATCAAAAGCGACGCGGTGGAGTCAGGGTATGAGCTCCTTGCTTATACAGCGCTAATTCGACGAAACTCTATTTCAGAAGGTCCAAATCGCCATGAGCCTGCAATGAAGCGGCTGGAAAGTACCCGGGGGCGGCCAGGAGTCTTCCAACAAATAAACTCGTCCCGCTTCTCCGACAGGACTGGCAGCTACTCACGAGTACCAGCTTGACATTAGGCATAACAAACTATACGTTGAGTGTCAAGCCGCAAAAGCACCAATAAAATATGGGGCCTCCTTCTCTTGACCCATTAAAAGCCAGCGATACGCAGCGTCGGGTAGGACGGATATACGGCGAGCAGCTAAATCTTAAGGCCAGCTAGGCTGCGAAAATGAAAACCGACTAAAATGGGATCTGTATCTATAAGCACCAAAAACTGAGTACGAATAGGTTTTGTAGAAATGTATTGATGCAAGCAAGAGAGGATAGGTACCACGTCACGGGCGACCTGAGACGAGCAGACGCCATCCTTTCAGGCTGTTCTATCACCGTAGGAGAAAAGACTGTTTTTTGGACCATGAGATCGCCACAGGGCCGGCATGCGTTGGCGTCCTCGTTCAAATATCAAATTTGACCTGTGAACATGGGAGTCATTTGAACAACTAACAACCCGTATCGACATTGGCGGTTCAAACGTGTGTGATCAATGTCGGCTTGACGCTCTCGTTGCCTACGTACCAACATAATCTATGACAAAGACGAAGTCGCGCCGTTTACTGGTTTTAAAAAATTTCTTCAGAGAGGACAATACATCTCGAGGGTCTTATTAGAGATTTTAAAGCTAAATATGACTTAATTACCGCAGCTTCCCCCCGTTTGGCAGAATTCACATGGGAACTTGGGTAGAATGGTGTATTGGGCAAGGTGGAGCGCCTATATGGGGTATGAGGTTTTGTGATCACCATTCATGGTCTAGCTCACAATTCCAAAATGCTCACTCTCAACTATGGACGTTGGAGTCTTACTCAATTGGAGGTAGTAACCATAACGAAGTAGGAACATGTGCTCTAGCATAATCGCCTTAGATGTTGCATAAAACAGCCATATGTCGCTGTTGCTATTACGTTCCACAATGAATCAGACCGTCTTCCTCACACGCGCAAATTCGTTTTTGGCGAAAAGGACGAAAAAAGTAGCCAGATTTAAACAACGAAAGTCCTATAACTACAATAAACTGGGATGTATCATGTAATTAGCGGGCTTTGGTAAGATACCCCCCCCCCCGCCTCTATCGACAAACATCAAACGAACAATACAACTTCTCGTGAATATCTTAACGCGCTAGCTCTATGAAAGCCGCGATTCCTAATGTCGCGAAAAAAAAAAACGCTTGTACTTCGCATACACTTCGAACTGAAACGCACAATACTGGAATCGCCGCACGCTACAGAAAACCAAACTTCACGTCCCGTTCTTGCGAAAACGTGCAGAGAAACGATTATAAAAGAAATCTCAAAGAGAGACACAAGCAGTAGGTATGGCAAAAGCTGCGAAAGCAAAGCCGCCAGCAAAGCGTCGCCCAACTCCAAGACTAAGACACTTGCACGTGCGACGTCTTCTGACGGGACACCTACGAGTGTCAGAAGGGCAGTATAGAGAAAGAAAAATCATCCACCCATTAATAATAAAGATCCTTTTCGCGAGTCAGTCCTAATATGAATCCCGCAAGAAGGATAGATTGTTCGTTGCCACGTTTAATTTTCAAATCCGACACGTAATAGGGCCGGAGTGTAGAGCAACAACCTGATTCAGACAGGACTAGACCAGAAACACCCGAACCATCTGCCGGCCATCTCATCAACACCCTGCTCGTCTCTTCAACTCGCTACCTGTCAGAATGAAAAGGTCCCTATTAAAGGTTTTTAAACAACAAGACACATTGTTTGTTCAAAAAGGGAGACCTTAACGACATAGGCAATATCAGCCCAATCTGCTTGCTGACCGTTGTCTATACACTCTTTACTCGAGTCATCCTAAACAGGAAGGCACAGAACACTGGAGAAGGACAGCATGCGAGCAAGCAGGGTTCCGAAAAGCGATTTAGTGCAATAGACACATCACACGATTACAAGATCAATGAAGTTCCACAAGAGTACACAAAACAAACACTCTGTCTCACTTCATCGATCTGAAGAAGGCCTTTGATCAAGCTGAAAACAAAAGCGGT